>SNQJ01S0272552.1:0-11614 GCA_010110895.2 Picea sitchensis
GCATGTTAACTGAAGAAAATTTTGTAAAGATAGAAAGCAAGGGATCAATAATGATGTGGGACTTATAATTGTGCCTTCATTGTGCCTTGGTCAAGGTGCCAAAATAATTGTGTGGACTAGTCACTCAGAGGAAGGTGATAGGCGTACAACTCATGTGGTTGAGTGAACACCCAAGAACTAAGCAATCCAAATTGATTACTTGGTGGATGAGCATATATCTGCCAAGAAATAACAATGTGTAACGGGACCTACAACGATGGAATCCTTATGTCTTGGCCAAGTTGCCAAAACAATTGTGGGGACTAGTCATTTGGAGGAACGCAGTAGAGATACAAATCCTAAGGATGAGTGAACACCCAAGAACTAAGCAATCCAAACTGATTACTTGGTGGATGAGCATATCCACCCAGAAATAATGATAAGTTGACGAGACCTACAATCGTGGATTCCTTATGTCTTGGGTCAAGGTGCGAAATAACTATGGGGACTAGTCATTTGGAGGAAGGCAATAGACATACAAATCCTAAGGATGAGTGAACACTCAAAATCTAAGCAATCCAAATTGATTACTTGGAGGATGAACATATCCACCAAGCAATAATGATAAGTTGACGAGACCTATAATCATGGCTTCCTTGTGTCTTGGGTCAAGGTGCCAAAATAATTGTGTGGATTAGTCATTTGGGGCAAGGCCATAGCCATACAACTCCTAAGGTTAAGTGGACACCCAAAAACTAAGCAATCTGAATTGATTACATGGTGATTCAACATGTCCACCAATAAGAAGTGGAAAAGTTCTTATCATCTTTCATCCTTCTTTATGGGAAAAAGTCATAGAAAATCGCATTTGATTGGGAGAGATCTACTAAAACGTTGGAAACACCAATTATTCACGGTATGCTAGACAACCTTTTCTACTAAAACATATAACATCAAATAAAAAATAGAATTTCTAGTAAGAGTAAATTTTTGCTCAGTCTTCTGGTAACTTTTTGCAAGGTCATTTTCACTACCAAGATATTGTTAATCGAATGAGATTGTTACATGATATAGGTTTGCTTGGCTCAAGGTAACAAAGAGAAAATAAATCCTTCTTCCCATGATATATGCCTATCTTCCTCGTACAACAAATTTTTGAATGGTGTATGTTGTCGTCAAGAATTACAAGAGTTCAAATAAGCCAAGAGTATCTTGAGTGGAAATGAACTTTGATGTTACTATAAGAGAAGGAAAACCATAGTAGTGGAGAGGTGCTAAAATGGATAACAGGGAGATAGAACCTAAATCAAATAGAACAAGAATAGACCTACAACAAGAACATAAAATGATTATCAAACATAAGTAGTTGTTCGTTTGAAGGAGTCCCTCCCTTCATATTTTAAACGAATTGAAGGGTAGAAGGCTTGTTTGGTTTTAGATGGCATTAGGGGTGGCATTTCAGTACCTCCTATGCTAAGGATTGGTTTGTTGAGAAGAGTAACTCAAAAGGTATTCTTCCATGTGTGGCATCCTAGCATGGTAGAGAACAATAAAACTTGGTTCGACAGGGCATTTTTTTGCTCCAGCACACAGTTTTGTAAGCGGGATTACCGCACCCCTACGTGGGTTAATATTGTAATAAGTCTGCATGGGTCATGGTTAGGTCAGTTGCCTTGGGATTTCTTCATTAGGGGATTTCCTTTCACTGAGTGTTTTTAATCCTTGGTAGGTTTATTTGGCCTAACCAACCGGGTTAATCTCCCTTGAGTTTTTCACTCCCACTAGCAATAAATCCTCCAAAGTGGTGAAAGGCGTTCTAATGAAGTCATTCTTAGGTAGCTAGTGTTTAGGAACGATGTAAATGACCATGTAAGACAGCACACAAGATTTCGTCGAGTCTAGCTAGTTTTTTTTTAATTAATTAATTTTTCCAAAGGTTGGGAATTAAATTAATTAATTCTGTAATTAATGTAAAACTTAGGTTCCAGGATTTTTGATAGGGGTATTTGTACTCAAAAGAAAGATAATGAGACCCCTACACTCGTGGACCAAGTTCCAACTCAGTCGGACAAGTTTTGTTAGGGTTTTGTCCACTTAGGAGTTTTAGTCGGATAACAACGATTTTAATTGTTGAACCCAGGACATAGGAAAATGTCAATTTTGTAATAGTTAGTCAAATAAGGTGAAGTAAGTGACAATTAATGAGATGGGCCCCACCTAACCCTCCTAACCCTTTCCTAACCTTACTCACCCCTTTACCCATTCATTTATTTTATTCCCACTTAAAGCTTACGTCCCCCTTATGAGGAGTACGTACCCCTTTCCATTTAAGTTTGGAAGCTCACCTTTAATTAAAGAGTGGGTCCCTCCTTTATTACTTGCGTCCCTCTTCTATCCACTCCACACTCATCCCACACACTCTTTCCTTACCTCACGTCTTCCCCTCAAGCTCACGCCTTCCATTTTTTATACGCGTCCCCACTCCCACGTATTACTTTGAAGCTCCCTTAATCTGAATCATGGGTCCCATCCTCCTTTCTTACCTACGCCTCTCCTTACCCATCCACGTACCATTGGGGAGTGTGTTCAACACACTCAACCCACACTCCTCCACACTCAAGCTAACTCACGCTTTCCACTCAAGCTAACTCACGCTTGCCTAAATTAAACTTACGTTTTCCTAAAAGGAACTTACGCTTCCTCTCTTGAATAAAGTAGAGAAAGCACTCATGAGAATGGGAAACCTCATGTTGAAGGAGGGAACTCCCTTTGCANCTTCCATTTACCTTACTTACCATTTTCACCTTAACCTAAAAGCCTCACGCTTTTCCACTTGAGTTGGCTTTGTCTCTGGATGTTTGACACTTGTTGAAGATCCAAGAGGGGTCTCTTGGTCTCTCAAGGCTATAAAGGAAACCCCTCACTCCCTCATTCTGGACCATTCTTCACAGTAATGTTATGCTATCAAATTCTCTCCATCTCCTTCTCTCTCTCATTACTATCATCTTGCTTCACTGGTTTTGGTTCTTGAAGAGCTTGTAGCAACATTGTTGCTACAACCTCTCCCCATTTGATAATACAAGAAACAGCTTTGGAGGAAACGTGGCTTTCAAGATTTGTCTGGATATGCCACTTATTTGTGAGGTGATATCATTCTGAATCTTTATGTCTTTTGATCAATAGTTGCTCAAGTAAATTAATTTACTAGGCTAGGTGAGGCAATAGTGTAGTTTCTCATATATATATTTTGTGCATGCTTATAATATAAACTATGTTGTATTATCTATGCATGCAAGATATTATCTGTTGTTCCATCTCACTTTTGGTTTAAGTTTTGCAGATCATCTCTAAGGAGTTGCTGAGATAAGTTCAAGGACGAATTTACACTCATCTTCACTCAAACTTCATTAGCATTTTCTGTCCTTCTTCCTCATTCTTTCACGTTCAGTTTTTGGTATATAACTTGCTTAGATAGGTCAATTGAATCATATAAAATTCTGGTTTTATGTGTGAAGTCTCTGTTGAAGAACAGAAATTTCATAATCATTTGTCAGTGTGTTGCAGCTCAAATCAGCAAGCAATAGGTTGCTGATTTTTGCAGATTCTCACCAGGACAAGAGGGCATGCTGTCCAAATTTCACGCACAACACACCTTTTTAGTCCTCTTTCCAAGAGTGGTAACAGTTTCTCTTCTTTCTCTTCTCTCTAATTAAATGTACGCAATCCCAAATGAGTGTACCCAAGTGGCTTGCATTCTTTTCCTTTCAGTATTTACTTTGCAAGTTTAGTTAGATTTATTTTTTGTCTTTCCTTGCTCAGTTTAAAAAGATTAGTTGTGATCTCTACATGCATGCTTAATTTAAAATAATCTAAAATAGATCTCATAACATATGCTAGCTTAGAGCCCGTGGTGGCTTAGATTAGATCTTCATTTTCTGTTGCATGCAAGTTTTTGTTTCTCTAATCTTTATCGTACACACATGCATGCACATGCCGGTTACATAATCTCTTAAGTGATCATCTTTTATTTTTTGCAAGTTATCTCCATTGCTTTATTCTCACATGCAGTAATCTCATTAAGCAATTTAACTTGCAATCTATTGGTTTGAAGGCTTCAGCCTTCACTTTTACAGTTTTCAGTTTCACAAACATTTTCGATTCTTACATTTACATGCAATAACTCAAAAACTTAAGAACTAAATCTACAATTTCATTGTCTAAGAGTTCACACTCATTTTTCAGTACTTTGGCAACTTTTTGAGCAATCTACAAGCACTCAAACACACATTGCAATATTTAGCCAATAGGTCTAATAATCAATTAATTAGACTTAATCGGACACCATTACCAACCATCTTTGCCATTTAAATCTGGGTCAGAGGAAGGTAACGAAAGGTGCTAGGCCGGGGACGTTCTCACGGCGCGCGGCGTCCTTCCCGGGAGTACTCTGATCTTAGGGCTGACCCGTGACGCTAGGGTAGGCCTTGTTGCCTAACATCTTGAGCATCCAGGAGTCACTTGGTAATTGGGGGAGGAAAGTTTTGGGTTGACACGTAGATAGGATTAAAATAAATCTCACATTAATCATTTAATTTAATCCTCGGTCTACAACATCTGCAATTTCAATTTCACACTTGCAAGCACACCGATCTCATTATCTTTCAATTTACATGCAAGTCATGTTATATGTTGTGGAGTAATTAGCTAAGTGGTTACATTTTTCATCTGGAGTACTTTACATTTTCAAGCATTTCATCTATCTTGTATTCCTGTATTCGTAGTGTGATCCTTCAAGAAGTGCGCATCCATCTAGAGGCATTCTCTTGACTGGAACTTGAGTGTTTTGCGTCTTTTGCCATTGATAAGCAGTCCAACAAAATTCCATATGTTGTGAGCATGCTTGGCTTGACGTGTTGACAGTTATTTCAATCTTGAATTCCTTCTTTTCCTGCACATTTCAAGGACTTGTTAGTATATTGTATATCTTGTATCTAGCTTAGTTTAACTTTGTATATTTGATATATTCTGTTGTATATAATTTGTACTTTGATATTGTTGTAATGTTTGTAACTTTGTAATCTTTTGTAACGAATCTCCCCATAATCTAGTTGACCCCTTGCCCAATCTTAGGCACTAGTCTTAGTTGTCCTAGGAAAATACCTGATTGTCATACATAACTATTGTATCTTGCATTGTTGTTTAACATCATAAGCTAGACTCCCCCTGACATTTTAACTTATTAAAACCAACTCCTAGAACACTTAATCATAAGTCTCATCTTGTAACTAGGGTCTACCCCCCTTGGCTTCCCTAGGAGTTAGCCTAGACGGAAGAGGTTCAAGTCAAAGTGACAGTGTGGACTTTGAACCTAGAAATTGTGCCTCCGAGGACACACTAAGTGAGTAGGACTTCGCTCACGTCTGCAAGTGTGTATAAGGACGGCAACATCTTTGGCGCCATTGCTGAGGATAAGTCATTTATCCTTGGTCAAAACAACTTAACTTTTTTTTTTAAGAACTAAAAATTCTTTGAACTTGCATTGGTTGTTTTTGTTTGCTTCATTTCCAAGTGGCAACTCCATTGAACAAATCTGTCAAGTATACTGCAAGGAGCAATCCTTGTGGGCTGCTTGAAATTCTTGGAGAAGAAGCACTCATTGGTATCCGATTCTTGTTCCAACTTAATAAATTAACTTTTGTTTTCCTTCTTGTTTTTTCTTTGTTTGATGCTCTTGTTTGTTTGATAAACGTGGTCATCTGGCGACTCCACTTTAAAAAATAATTTGACAAGGTATTCTTCAAGAAGGAACTCACGACTTGTTAGGTTTCATCCTTGAACTTGAAAAAGTTTGTGGATGAACTTAGCACATTTCCCTTTTT
Organism: Picea sitchensis; assembly: GCA_010110895.2. Classification (NCBI taxonomy): domain Eukaryota; kingdom Viridiplantae; phylum Streptophyta; class Pinopsida; order Pinales; family Pinaceae; genus Picea; species Picea sitchensis. The sequence continues at coordinate 5,859 of SNQJ01S0272552.1, forward strand.
GTCGGATCCTTAGTAATCTTTTGGGTCCCAGATTTTTTCTTTTTCAATGAGCTACCTCAAGAAGCCTTTTGATTTTTCAGGAGTAGTTGGTTATCCTAATAATATACCTGAAGATGTTATTGACAATGTGCTTGAATTTCATGAGGGTGGTGATGCTTGTGCTCATGTCAACGCCTTTTGGCAATTAATTGATGATTGGCATAATCCACCTATCTATGAGGATGCTCTTATGATATTATTTCCCTGGACTCTTTTGGAGGGTCAGGGAAGTGTTTGTGATTGGTTTCTTCTTCATGAAGATAATTCGATCAAGACCATACGGGATTTTCTGCATGACTTTTTGGAAAGATTTGGGGATAATCAGGATGAAATTTACAATGAATTGGTTGATGATTTTATGGAAAAATGGAAGAGGATGAATCTTCCAGATATAAAAACAATCAGTTCAGACATAGAGGTTGATTCTCCACCAGATCCCATCAAGGAGCTTAAAGATATCATTTTGAACATGTAGTATGCCCATACTGAACAGTGTGAGGCCATGAACGAACAATTTATAGCCATGGAAGAACAATTTGAAATCATGGAAGTTAATTTCACAGAGACTTATATTGAATATCCGAACCCCCATAAACTTGAGCTTGACAGTAAAAAAGGTAAGGAAATTCATGGGTAAATTTCGGATGAATCCATGGATGAGTCAGTCATTTATTTGGAGGAGGTAAAGGAATTTGAATTTGAAGTTGTTGAATATCTGGATAATTCAAGTCCCCACCCTCCTCCCGAGGAACCAATCTCTTTGAAGGAGAACCTTGACAACCTCGAGGAAAACAGTATAATGGTTCCATTGACATGTTCATTTTTGACCTCTCAGCCAAAAGAGGACTTTGTACAAAATAATGGGAAAATGGAAGGCAACTTCAAATTATCAATGTCATATCATTATGAGTATTGGTTGGCCTTCCACCTTGGCAGTCATGAGAAGCAAAGTATTAAAAATTTACATGGCTTGTCATATTCCAGTGTTTGGTTGAAGGGAAGAAGGAGCATGATTCTTGGCTGGTTCTTTCTCGCGAAAAATTCCAAGTTAATAAAACTTGGGAAATGATCTTTTGTGAATCATCCTGGACAAGGATGTTTCATACACCTCTGGCTTCATTCCGTCCATTGCATGGATGGTTGTAACGTATCTCTAACCCTTCTCTTTTATTTCAGTTTTGTATTATTTCATTCATCATGTTATTATGTACTTAGATTTATTTTTGTATCATAGATTCATTTTGTAGTTATGATGTTGTACTTTAGTTATTTCATTATGTAAATGTTGTTTATAGCATTTTATTTATTCAATGTATATATGTATGCTTATGTTGGATATTGGTGAGCACCTTTTTGTAGATGTTGGATTCTCGTATGCTCTTCGTTCCATGTGAAAAGATCGAACACACGTCCCCATGTGGAGCCAGATGTTGACCGCCTATTCAACTAGGTGGTCAACTCCATGTACCATGGAAGATATGCATCAACAGATGCAAACATGTCGAAGGCTATTTGGTTCTACAAGGCATTTTTTTGCTCCAGCACGCAGTTTTGTAAGCGGGATTACCGCACCCCTGCATGGGTTAATATTGTAATAGGTCTGCATGGGTCATGGTTAGGTCAGTTGCCTTAGGATTTCTTCATTAGGGGAGTTCGTTTCACTGAGTGTTTTTTATCCTCAAGAGGTTGATTTGGCCTAACCAGCCGGGTTAATCTCCCTTGAGTTTTTCACTCCAACTAGCAATAAATCCTCCAAAGTGGTGAAAGGAGTTCTAATGAAGTCATTCTTAGGTAGCTAGTGTTTAGAAACGATGTAAATGACCATGTAAGACAGCACGCAAAATTTCGCAGAATTCCATCGAGTCTAGCTAGGTTTTTTTAATTAATTATTTTTTCCTAAGGTTGGGAATTAAATTAATTAATTAATTCTGTAATTAATGTAAAACTTAGGTAACAGGATTTTTGATAGGGGTATTTGTACTCAAAAGAAAGATAATGAGACCCCCTACACCCGTGGACCAAGTACCAACTCAGTCGGACAAGTTTTGTAAGGGTTTTGTCCACTTAGGAGTTTTAGTCGGATAACAACGATTTTAATTGTTGAACCCAGGACATGGGAAAATGTCAATTTTGTAATAGTTAGTCAAATAAGGTGAAGTGACAATTAAAGAGATGGGCCCCACCTAATCCTCCTAACCTAACTCACTCCTTTACCCATTCATTTATTTTATTCCCACTTAAAGCTTACGTCCCCCTTATGAAGAGTATGTCCCCCTTTCCATTTAAGTTTGGAAACTCACCTTTAATTAAAGAGTGGGTCCCTCCTTTCTTACTTGCGTCCCTCTTCTATCCACTCCACACTCATCCCACACACTCTTTCCTTACCTCACGTCTTCCCCTCAAGCTCACACCTTCCATTTTTGATACGTGTCCCCACTCCCATGTATTATTTTGAAGCTCCCTTAATCTGAATCCTGGGTCCCCTCCTCCTTTCTTACCTACGCCTCTCCTTACCCATCCACGTACCATTGGGGAGTGTGTTCAACACACTCAACCCACAATCCTCCACACTCAAGCTAACTCACGCTTTCCACTCAAGCTACCTCACGCTTGCCTATATTAAACTTACGTTTTCCTAAATGGAACTTACGCTTTCTCTCTTGAATAAAGTAGAGAAAGCACTCTTGAGAATGGGAAACATCACGTTGAAGGAGGAAACTCCCTTTGCAAGCTTGTACGTGGGCCTCTCTTCAGCCTATACGCTCCTCTCAAATGACCACTTCACCCTTCCATTTACCTTACTTACCATTTTCACCTTAAACTAAAAGCCTCACACTTTTCCTCTTGAGTTGTCTTTGCCTTTGGATGTTTGACACTTGTTGAAGATCCAAGAGGGGTCTCTTGGTCTCTCAAGGATATAAAAGAAACCCCTCACTCCCTCATTCTGGACCATTCTTCACAGTAATGTTATGCTACCAAATTCTCTCCATCTCCTTCTCTCTCTCATTACTATCATCTTGCTTCATTGGTTTTGGTTCTTGAAGAGCTTGTAGCAACATTGTTGCTACAACCTCTTCCCATTTGATAATACAAGAAACAACTTTGGAGGAAACGTGGCGTTCAAGATTTGTCTGGATGTGCCACTTATTTGTGAGGTGATATCATTCTGAATCTTTATGTGTTTTGATCAATAGTTGCTCAAGTAAATTAGTTTACTAGGCTAGGTGAGGCAATAGTGTAGTTGCCCATCTATATATTTTGTGCATGCTTATAATATAAACTATGTTGATAATACAAGAAATAGCTTTGGAGGAAACGTGGCGTTCAAGATTTTTCTGGATGTGCCACTTATTTGTGAGGTGATATCATTCTGAATCTTTATGTGTTTTGATCAATAGTTGCTCAAGTAAATTAGTTTACTAGGCTAGGTGAGGCAATAGTGTAGTTGCCCATCTATATATTTTGTGCATGCTTATAATATAAACTATGTTGTATTATCTATGTATGCAAGATATTTTCTGTTATTCCATCTCACTTTTGGTTTAAGTTTTACAAATCATCTCTAAGGAGTTGTTGGGATAAGTTCAAGGACGAATTTACCCTCATCTTCACTTAAACTTCATTAGCATTTTCTGTCCTTCTTCCTCATTCTTTCACGTTCAGTTTTTGGTATATAACTTGCTTAGATAGGTCAATTGAATCATAAAAAATTCTGGTTTTTATGTGTGTCAAGTTTTTGTTGAAGAACAGAAATTTCATAATCATTTGTGAGCGTGTTGCAGCTCAAATCAGCAAGCAATAGCTTGTTGATTTTTGCAGACTCTCGCCAGGACAAGAGGGCATGCTGCCCAAATTTCACGCAGAACACACCTTTCTGGTCCTCCAAGAGTGGTAACAGTTTCTCTTCTTTCTCTTCTCTCTAAATAAATGTACGCAAGCCCAAAGGAGTGTACCCAAGTGGCTTGCATTCTTTTCCTTTCAGTATTTACTTTGCAAGTTTAGTTAGATTTATTTTCTGTCTTTCCTTGCTCAGTTTAGCTAGATTAGTTGTGATCTCTACATGCATGCTTAATTTAGAATAATATAAAGTAGATCTCATAATATATGTTAGCTTAGATCCTGCGGTGGCTTAGATTAGATCTTCATTTTCTGTTGCATGCAAGTTTCTGTTTCTCTAATCTTTGTCGTACACACATGCATGCACATGCCGGTTACATAATCTCTTAAGTGATCGTCTTTTATTTTCTGCAAGTTATGTCCATTTCTTTTTTCTCACATGCAATAATCTCATTAAGCAATTTAACTTGCAATCTAATGGTTTGAAGGCTTCAGCTTTCACTTTTACAGTTTTTCAGTTTTACAGGGGGCTCAGAACTACCCCACCTGGAAAGAAAGGATGACTATGGTGTCTGATGTCAATGGGCTCAGAACTACCCCACCTGGAAAGAAAGGATGACTATGGTGTCTGATGTCAATGATGTCCTTGAACATACACCAGAGATTGCAACTGCTCCTACAGATGCAACCCAACTAGCCATCTGGAAAAAGGGTGGGGCTAAAGAAAAGAGCCTAATTCTTGATGGGATTAAAGATCATGTGCTCCCACATCTCTCAGGAAAGTATACCGCAAAGGATATGTGGAAGGCCCTAAGCGACCTCTACCAACCAAAGAATGAGAAAAGGGTAATGGTGTTGCATGAGAGATTGCATGGCACTAAGATGGCCAAGGGTGAAGGTGTTGTTTCCTACCTTACCAAGATTACATAGATGAGGGATGAGCTTGCAGTAGTGGGTGAGAAGACAAAAGATTCTGATTCGGTGTGTGTGGCACTGAATGGATTTTCAAAGTCAAGGGATGTATTTGTACGTGGAGTTGTAGCTCAGGAGAAGCTCCCTGAATGGCAACGCTTATGGGATGATTTTGTGCAGGAGTAGATCAGACTTGGTCATTCTAGCAGATCTTCATCTTCACCACATATTTTGGATGAAGAAGGCTTGGCTCTTGTGAGCAAAGGCAAGGGAAAGAAGAAGAAAGGTGGAAATAAGAAGGACATTGACTTTTCTAAATTCAAATGTTTTCAGTGACACAAGATGGGACACTTTTCCTCATAGTGTCCGAAGAAGAAGAATAAGCCACAGATGGCACCCGACTTCTTGTCTTGGAGGCTAATAACCTAATACAAGTCATTCTCTTGAGCTGACTTGTCTTCTATGGTTATTAACCAACTAATTAGGCTTTCTTCTTGCTTCCCGGAATATTCTATTCTCGTCGGGTTTACACGTGGAAGTAGATACCTCCCGCAGCTACCATAATATCAACACTCCCTCTTAGCTAGGGAGGTATTGAAGGTAATGGTCTTGAGCACAAACATACCATTCACCTGGTAGCTTCAACATAGTCGTATAGACTATCTCAAGATTAGATCATGAGCACCATCATCACTATCAGTGTCATCAACTGCATCATCTCTTGAAACCATACTCCATCTGAGTAATCAAACATGATGTTGGATAAGTCACTCACTCCACAGAGTGACACAAGAATCATTCTTCTAATCCGGACATATGTCCTAGAAGAATAAATGTCTTGGACCATTTTCTGTCTGAGAAATCTCTGTCCATTGATCATCCATCTAGCTGATAATCATTTCCAACACTACTGATAGTCTTCAAGGCAATTAGAACAATTTCATTCAATAGAACACAACTGTGTCTAT
>SNQJ01S0272555.1:0-11614 GCA_010110895.2 Picea sitchensis
TCGGTTTGGGGTTCAGAGGAATTGGTGAAAACTGTAGTTGAAATTTTCAAAGGCCTAAAGGCCCAAAATTCCATCATCCGTTAGATTGTGAGGACATGTGGAGAGTGGATCAAGACTCCGCAATTTCAATGTTTGACATTTTGCAAGCATCGTGTTAGAGAGGAGAGAAATGTCGAATCCCGAAGCCCGAAGTGCTTGGGAGGGTTTAGGCTCAGGTCATAACCTGAGGCCACATGAGGAAAGGGACTAGCCCAGAAAACTAGCACATGTTGTTATCTAATTTCCCAAATAGGGAGCAGGGGCTTAACAGGAGCCCATGGGTCTCACAGGACCTGTGCCTAGGAGAAAAGGGGCATGTGTAAAGTAATTTTGGGTCCCAATAGGGGCCTGGAGAGCTAATCCAACTCGAGGAGGTTAAGATCCTTGACTGAGAGGTCATGCAACCCCAAGTAGAGAAGGGGGGTCTACATCAAGTGGTATTAGAGTTTAAAAATTTTCTGGAGATCGTAGGCAAAGGTGAGAAGGTGAAAAGAGGTAATTTGATAACATCAAGTAGTCTTAGAGGTTTAAATATCACCTGTAGACAACAGGTGAAGGGAGACAGAGCATTTATGTTCTATGTGAAGGATTGTTGCAAGTTCACAGTAGTCAGAAAAAATCTAGGTGGGCTGAAGGCAGAGAAGGAAAATGGCTACTGAAGGCCATAGGTGTGGTCAAGGAAAGGACCGCTAGTAGAAAATAAAAGAAGACATGGAGAAAGAGCTCGAGGAAATCAGAGCGGATCTCGACATGTTAGAGATGAAGATGAAATAAGAAGAAAAGGTACATTGGAGGTATGAGTGGCCTCTGAAAAGGAAAGCTAAATGGCCTATCCAGAATTTGTTAGCCAGAAGGAAGCAACAAGTAGTGAGGAGGTGGCTGAGGGAAGTTGAAAACCTCAGTGACATAGAGGAGAAAGTGGTTTTCATTTGTGAACCAGAAACTGGGAAGAACCTCAGTGATGAGGAGGAGATGAGATCAACTAGAAATATCATGAACATCCAAGAGGGCAGAGATAAATTCTTAGATTTCCAGGTGGGGAATGAGATGAGATCAATTGAGGATCTCATAGACTACTAGGAGGGAAGTGGTGAAATTTTAGATTTCCAGGTGGGAAATGAAATGAGATCACTTGATCTATAAACTATCAGGAGGATAGGGCAGAAATCCCAATTTTCCAGGTGGGCGAGGGAGAAGGGATGAACTCAACTGAGAGTTCATATCAACAAGAAGGGCTAATGGAGCAAGGTCATAAATGCATTTTGATCAATGGGGGAATTGAGATATTCCTTCCAAACAACCAAGTAGAGGTCAATGCACATGATGAAAGTGCAGTAGAGGAAGGATAGCCTGTTGTGACTATCATGGAGGAGAAGGAGCAGATACTGACATCTTTCCCAACAGAAGAAGAAGAGAATTCATTAAAATTGCTCAAAATTTTAAGCCAGGAAGCTGAACAGGAGATGACTATAGCACTGGAGTCTGCAATATAAGGGGAAGTAGAAAACATAGACTTTTTTGATCTGTGTGAAGAACTGAAAGCCTTGGAGAGAAGGGTGATAGTGCAAAGTATGCACATCCAACATGCTAAGTTGTAAATAGATGGAGGAGAATACCAACCCAAGGAGCAGTTGGAGGAAGCTGTAGTTGAACCAGTGCAAGAGGAGATGAAAAAAGCTAATATGTCAGAGGAGGAAGTTGAGAAACATCTCAGTGATGAGCCTGCAGAATTGGAGTTTGGAACAGAGTGGAAATTCATGGCCATAGAAGATGAAAGTAGTAGGGGAGATTAGGATGATCTACCCATTGATAAGAAGAGAAACGCTGAAGCTCGAAGCACTTGGGGGGGTTTTAGGCCTGAGTCATATCCCAAGGTCGCATGGGGAAAGAGGCCTATCCCAAAGAGCTATCGGCTGTTGTTATCCAATTTCCCAAATAAGGAGCAGGGGCTTAACAAGAGCCCGCGAGTCTCACAGGACCTGCGCTGAGGAGAAAAAGGGCCCGTGTAAAGTAATTTTGGGTCCCAGCAGGTGCCTGAAGAGCTAATCCAACTCAAGGAGGTTAATATCCTTGACCAGGAGGTCACGCAGTCCTGAGGAGAGAAGGGGGTCTGAATCACAAATTTAACAAATATTAAATGTGTGTTCTACATCTCATTCTTGTCCAATCCCATATAGTTTTACTCTTACCATGTGTTTGTATGGTTGTTAGGTATTTTAATATTAATGATAAGAAGGTATTGACTTCATATTTTGATTTAGGAGGCATACTACCCATAAGAAATAAGGAATATATTATGTGATGTAACGTACTATGTGATTTGTTGTGGATATGTGGTACTTTGTGAAATTACCAATTTCATTTTAAAATTATTTCTTTCATATCACTTTGTAGTGTGTCCACTTTCCTAATTAAGTTGTGATTAGCATTATTACATATAATCTATGGACAATATAATTTAGTAGTGGAAGTACGTTTTCCATAAACAATTAATCCATATACCATGAGCACATTCAACCATATCAGCTCATAAACATATTTCTACTAATACGTTGAAAAATAAGAGTTGGTACATGGATAATTACATAACAATCATACACATTTGCAATAGTTTCCACACATATTTCTTTCACATACATATAATTTTGTTCCCTTCATGTTTATTCCCCTTTCTAGCGTACCACCAAGGTCATTTACAAACAACTAACATGGTTGGAAATTAATTTACATGATAGAGGTATAATTATGCCCTATGCAATACAATATATGGTTGTGACAACCTTAAAATCTACATAAATAATTACTAGGTATCCTAGAGTTTCATTCATAAGGAAACATCAATTTCTAGCTTTGAATATTGACCAAATAAGCACATATGTATCATTTACAGTAGAACAACAACATTAGTCATCAACATATAAGAATAAACAACATATTAATTATTTTTTATAGTATTTTCACTTGGGTAAATAGCTCCATGAGAGCATTTTTCCTCCTAGCCATAGGCACTAGCTTTAGTAGGTGTCACCCATATGCCATGAAATGGAACAACAAGGGTGGATTTACTAGATATGGCTATGGTTTTCCTCCCTGATCCCAAAAAATAACTATTACATCAAGATAATTACCTTTTATCCCATTATTTCTATAGTCATAACACTCTCCAACCTCTCTTTCCCCTTCAACCTTTCACAACAAAGGAAATGGTAGTCCATTTACTACTAAATAGTCCCTCAAAATATCCCACTTTCCTCCAATGATTTCCCATAGGATAGCCAATAAATATGTTATGTTGGAAGTTGGGGAAAACTTAAATGTACATCAATTCCTCTTAATCCCAAAAATAACACATTGTCACAGTCATTGGTTCCATATAATTTCATGGTTGTAATTTCTAGCAACAATACTATGGTAGTAGAATTCCCTCCTCCACTAATATATGAATTAGTATATGAATTAAAGAAAAAAATGAATCCTTAGAATTATTTTTCCCAAAACAATTGTAATGAATCCTTTCCCAAAATTACATGCATTCTAAACTTGCATGAGAACCACATGCCCTTCCTAAAAGCTTGAAATAACCACATTTAAGGCAAATAATATAAATGGATATGAAGACATGTGGTAATGAAAAATTATAGCATCTATAAAATATTATTTTATTGAATCCCCTACTTCCTATCTTGTTGTTTTATTGGCCCCGTAATGCTCCTAATGAACTATCAGCCCAATTGCACCTATTTATTAGTTTATTAATTATTATTTTAATTAAAATATAATGAATGGAAAACTTACCATATTCTTATCATACACTTACACAATATTCACATGGTTATAAGGGGTATTACATTAAACATTCAATTTGGGCACATGAATAGGTAATTCAAGATGACAATTTAGCTAACAAATACCATAATATTCACATGCTTATAAGGGGTATTACATTAAACATTTAATTTGGGCACATGAATTGGTAATTCAAGATGACAATTTAGCCAACAAATACCATAGCCTTTGTAGACTCTCAAATGATATTGTCTCATAATAATTGTGGACTAAATTTTTAATTAATATTTCAATGTTAAATTGGGAACCTAAGAATGTTTTTGAAATATGAGCATGGATTTAGGTAAATTTGAGGAACATATGAGTTTAGGAATGAATTTAGGCTAATGGATTTATGTTACCATTTGCATTTGTATCTTTTGAAACTTTGGAAATATGCATTAAATTTTATTATCATTAAATTCATTAAACGCTTTTACGAGAACATTGAGCATTGTCACCTAGAGCTCTGGTTCAAAGCCATAGATGTGGTTTAGAAGCCTATATTGTTGTTGTGAAAGTGGGTTTGAATTACTAAGGTATGGATCTCTCATTCGTTAATTTCCATTTCAAATATACAGACCATCATTTTTCATTTAATTACATAGTTTCTTTCTTGTTATTATAATATTTCACTCGCTAGGGCTTATATAAATATAACATAAAATTCATTGTAATGCATTCATTTAGACATCGAACATTTTCACTTAGAGTTGTGGTTTGGAGCCATAGATGTGGTTTATAATACCATGTTATTGGTTATTGTACACTATTTCCATTAAAATATGAATTTGGTATCGTTAAATTCTAAGATACAGTAGGTTTTTTTGGTTGTATTTTTAACTAATTCTTTTGTGTTTAAAGAGTTAATTCATCTTTCTTGATTTTGAGGGTAGACAATTTTACCTATAGAGACTTCACTTTAATGGATAATATATGATCATGTTCATTCATAAAGGGAGGTTTTAAAATTGTGAAAAATGGAGTCAATATATTGTAGGTATTGGAGGGGGTGGATATGGTGTACAAAGGGTTTATAGGTATTTGGGGGTACAAAAAGGGGTATCTAAATAGGTGATATCTAGTAAAAATAAGAGATATCTAGTAAAAGTAGGGTTTTCTTCTATTGAAAATATGTATTGGGATGAGGGTTCAATAAAACCATTTTCGGAGGTATTTATAAATATCTATTGAAATTAGAGGTTCTCTTTAATATCCAATGAATTCATGTTCTATGTCATAGGTTCACTACGTGGTAACCCTGTAATTCCACCTCACTCTTATGTTTTGAGACTAGATAAAACTAAAATTCATACATCAATGAAATTATTCATAGATCATAATTTTCCTTTCATCTAATTAAATAGATCATCAATATTAATAAAAGAGTAGCATCATCCTCTATATCAATCTATAATAATCAATATGCATAAGATGAATCCTATAACATAATCATTAGAAAATATAGAACTCTTTCATAATAAAGAAATATTAAAGAAGTCCCTTTTTTTTTACTAACCTATCAATTAATTATAAGTTTGAATACTCTTTTACGTTTGGTATTCCCATGACATATCAATATGGATGTGTTTACATTGTGTTTGTTTTATGTTTAACAAATAAAATAAAATAAATCATCTCTAATTATACATTTTAAGATACCAATTAGGTTATTAACCATACAAATTACAAAATCTATATAAGAAAGAGTTTGAATGTCAATATAATTAAAATCCTTACAAATTTATTAAAATTAAACCTCAAAATCCCCTTCACTTAACACATGAATTTGTGTTATAAGGAACTTACTATTTAGTGAGAAATACATATTGAGGAACCTACTACTAAGTGGTATCTACATATTGAGGATCCTTTGAACCTACGACTACATATTCAGGAGAATGTCTCATTCAAGACCTCAACTAATGTTCAATAAACTATAAACTACATATTGAGGATAATTTTGCATTCAAGACTTCAACTAACGTTCAATAAGGAATTTTATAAATCATGCCTTATGTAGCTTAAAGTTTTTTATGCTAATCAATATGTCAAATTTAAGACATTATTATTATTTGGGTTGTTATTTTTTCAATCTAGTTAATTACATGGTGTATCCATCTAAAAAAACACATACTTGTTTAGGTTGATGAAGAAAGGATCAAATTTGCCTCCATTCCCTTGCAATGTTAATTTACCCTTCACATAAATAACACTCAAAACCCCCTTCACTTAACACATGAATTTGCATTATGACGAACTTACTATTTAGTGAGAAATACATATTGAGGAACCTACTACTGAGTGGTATCTACATATTGAGGATCCTTTGAACCTATGATTACATATTCAGGAGAATTTCTCATTCAAGGCCTCAACTAACGTTCAATAAACTATAAACTACATATTGAGGATAATTTTTCATTCAAGACTTCAACTAACGTTTAATAAGGAATTTTATAAATCATGCCTTATGTAACTTAAAGTTTTTTATGCTAATCAACATGTCAAATTTAAGACATTATTCTTATTTGGGTTGTTATTTTTTCAATCTAGTTAATTACATGTTGTATCCATCTAAAAAAAAACACATACTTATTTAGGTTGATGAAGAAAGGATCAAATTTGCCTCCATTCCCTTGCAATGTTAATTTACCCTTCACATAAATAACACTCAAGCTTTCACAACATTGTAAATAAAACTCAAACTTTAACTTTCACCATTTCAAAAAATTGATTTCAGCCATTGCAAAGAACTTTCAAATATTACACATATATATCAATTAAAGTGAATCGATTCATGGTAAGGGATAGGGCATATGTAGCATAGAACACATTTGAATGCATATAATACAATTAAGAGCATATAAAACATATAGAACACATTTGAATGCATATAATACAATTAAGAGCATATAAAACATATATTTCAATTAAAGTGAATCGATTCATGGTAAGGGATAGGGCATATGTAGCATAGAACACATGTGAATGCATATAATACAATTAAGAGCATATAATACAGTTAATAAGATACTGTATTTTGGATGCTCTAGACTTTTCTTTTTCTTTGTCATAAGGGAAATAATAAATTTGAAAAGTAAATTCATTTAATTTTGAAAGATAAATGAATATCTACAAATTTATCTTATAACGAATGAATGAAATGAATGAATTTAGAGGAGAATTTAAGCAATACTAAGTGATACATTAGATCACTCCATTATATTAATTTATAGGACATAGCAACCAATACTTCCTTAGAATTGATATTCAAATGTAGTGAATCCATAATCTGCCCATCAACGTGGCATATTTTCTTTTGTAATTTCCCGTTTTAGAAATTATCCAACCTAAAACAAGGATCTTGTTTTTAATTTACATGGGTATTTTTAACTAGCTTGTATTTCCATTGGGAAAAATTGATTTTAAATGCATGAATACAAGGCCATCTATAAAATATTTGTATCTCTACACTATTCATATATTCATACCAATTTGGAAGAGTGTAATCAAGAAGCAAAACTTGATGTCGTTCATTTACAACAAAAACATTGGTTTCTTTTGGTAAAACGTGGAATTAATGTCGAGTTGTGATACTTCACTAATTAGATAATTTTATTTTTCTAAGAAAAGCAATGGTAGTGATGGGAATGCTTATTGTACTATTTAAATTCATGGGTGTATGGATTTGAATAAGGTAATTAATGAAAACTTTTGCTAATAACTAGGAGATGTTTATTCTATCATTTGGATAGTTTTGGTGGGTATACCCTCTATTCTTTTACAATGTTGACCAAACGTACGTAAAAATGATTCATTAAATGGAACTCTAAGTGATATGTTTATTTGTTGGTTTGGATTGGAAGCTTGTAATGATGTTTTTTTTTCTTTTTTTCAAATTTTAGTTATAAGCCTAATATGTTTTTACATAATAATTTTTCATATTGTTTCCTTTAATTAGTTTTTGTTAGGAAAAAGGTCATCCTTCATCTACAAGGTTGTAGGTGACTATCAGGTAGTGTGGGGCCTAGTGACTTTTTTGAATGGTTCTATTTAATTAGTCAAGTGGTTAAAAATTCATGTTGTTGCAACAAAACATGTATGTGTCCACTTTTGGAAGCCATGTTTTCTGTATAAGTTTGTAAAATTATTTTTCTTGCATAAGATTGGGATGGAAGCCATCTCTCACACTTCATTGTGAATTCACTTTCTTATGTTGTTGAGCAAGATAAGAGTGTAAAATTTCTCAGTAAATTTACACCTTTGTAGTGATTATATGATTCATACTATTTGCACTAGGGAAGCAACACCAAAGGTTGATCAGGGGATAATATTTTCAAGCCCCTCATTAGTTAATATTTCTTAGAGGCATCCTTCTATTGACAATATATTAGTCTCTCAATATATTTCACAGGAACCCTCCATCAAAAGAAAATTTCCATGGGGGGAGCTATAATAAAGGTGGGTTATATAGAAATGTCAATTGTTTTTTTTTCAATAGTGTTCAAGTGTTGCCTCACAATCATCTAATATCGGTTCAATCCCTTTGATCCTTACCTCTTTATTAATATGTGTTTCACTATAATATCATGGAAATTTGTGAGAGAGTGAAAACAAATCAAAGAGTTGGTGAGTCGTGAGTTGTTAATTCTAGTACTTCTTGCAAAATATTAGCTTGGACACCTTGTTTTTAATGAATAATCCATTATTACACATTACTAGAAATTGTTTAGTCGTTCTCCTTTTGCACCTACATGAGTTACTATCAATGTTGGTACAATATCAGTTATTTAAGGAGGTTTGTGGACTTGTAGCTAATATGAAGAAGTTTTTTTTGCCAATGTTTGTTAAAGTTCATTCCTAGTAAATCCACATAATGCTAAGAGTGTTGTATGGACTATTAGTTTTATATGAAGTTTGGTGACACCACCTACTTGAGATTCATTGATGCAATTTGTAGAGGAAATTAAGATATTTTTGGGACACTCTTTAAAATTTCCATTCCTCACTCAATTATTATGTTTTTTTTTCCTAATTTCCAACCAATGATAGTTAAATCAACCTATAACTAAGAAAACACCTCCATGCACATGCAATTTAATACCCACTTATGGATCAACATCTTCACTTGTAATAAATTGCATATATGTGTAGTAATTCATTTCCATGAGCAATGTAGAGAATTTTGAACCTATCTCATGGATGTTGTTATGGAAAGATATGTCCCAAACAAATATAAGGAAAATATATTTCTTAATGCAAACTAGGAACTCTAGGTTTAAAAGGGATAGTTTTAGTGTTCAAAGATCTAGATACTTTGTTAATTTTTCTTTGGTTCCATCCCCAACTATTCCAAGAGAAACATATAATATGCAATGAAGATTTTGTGATTTCCATGGGTAAATACCTTTGTGAGAGGCTTGGAACGATGATATAGTCATGTGTATTTACTTTGATGTGATCAGATTAAACAAATGTAATAAGCACAATCTATTTATAGAAACAATTTTATGAGTAGTTTAGAGAACTCACTATGGTTTAATGACACTCATTTTCCAGTTGGTCAACATCAGAGTGACACCACCACCACCACATAATGATGGTTCATAACATTCTCCACCACCACCACATTATTATTATTTTAGGGGCTAAATGTCGCTCATGGTCTAATTTTCCATGGTTTTTCCAAAAATGAGATTCGTTATTTTAAAAATGATTCGCCCAAATTCTATAGGATAAATTTATTTTACCTTAAAAATTGCCAAAAGTTTATAAAAACTATATAAAATCCTTAGAAATTTGAATATTTTTACAAAAATATCGCCAAACATTTATAGTTGGCATATGAAGGATTAGTAAGATTCGCCAAGGTTTCTATATTTTAAAATAAATTTTCATCCTTAAAATCATTCCTAACCACATAATGATGGTTCATAATATTCTCTTGAAGGGATCCCTGTGAAATTAGTCAACCCTTATTTAGCATAGTATTCTCAATGAGGGGAACCCAAGAAAGGGTAAGTCGACTATTACTATGGCCTAGTACTCGTATCAAGGAATGGATTGAGGAAGGGTCAATTGATCGTTACTCCAACATAGTATTCCCATGGAGGGTGATTTAGGGGAAGGGGAAGGGTTAGTCGACTCTTTCTCTAGCATATAATTCTTATCGAGAGGGAGCTTTGGTAAAGGTCCGTTGACCCACCCTCATGCATATTAATATTGATTTTGGGGAGCCCAAAGAAGCTTCATTCAAACCTATCTATAGAATAGTATTCCCATTGAAGGTGAAAAGATGCAGGAGCATTGTAAGCAAGCCCGCAAGTGAGTGCAAAAGTGAAGGATAGATGGAAACGCGCCAGCGCATATTTTGGAGGCATTTTGAATTTCAAAAGATGGAGCATTAGTGTTGCAGCGAGAAGGATGTAATTGCATTTATGTTTTGTTGATTGTAAACAGATCTTGAGTGTTGCTCTCATCTGTCGGTTATGGAGGAATTTAATTGTAATGAATGTAAAGTAGGTATATTTTAATTCCCGATTAGATAGCTTAGAGCTCAAGAGGTAAAACTAGTAAAAATACACCCTTGTATGTATGGTATAGAAGAATTATTCTATTTTGTAATTCTAAGTTGTAGAGCAAGAGAGCAAGAGAGAATAGGAGAACAAATATTTTAGGATTTGTATAAGCAGATAACTTTTTCTATTGAATCCATGTACATGAGCACTGCATTAATATAAGAATGCTTTGATTCCATTTCATGGTGTGTCATGGTTACTATTTACATCTATTGAATGGTATGTTTACAGTCTGTTTATATTCTCTTTTATGCATTTGTTTCAATATTATGTGTATGGATGTTTGGATTTCATGTTGAATGTATGAAGTATGTGAGAGGAGAAGTATCACTTTCAATTGTTTCTCTTCCTAAGAAAGTCCTGCAAGGACTGTAGTGAAAGTCCGCAAGGAGTGCATTGGCGAGTTTCTAAGTTTTATCTCAGAAAAGTTCAGGAGGGATACCGTTGATTCTTATATCAGCAGAAGTGCAGATATAGCATAGAGCCGTGCAAGGTGTGCGCAGGCCGGTTGAAGTCTTAGAATTTACCAACCAAAGAGAAAGGTTGAAGAACTACTGTTGCAAGGAGTTCACAGAGTTGGAGGTTTTGAATAGCTAGAGGTTGTTGTGAATGCCGCAAGGAGTGCGTGCAAGAAAACCTTAGAAGTCTTGAGTCCATAGCATAGGTCAAGCTCAAGAAGGATAGAGACTTGGAAGGAGTAGAAGGGAAGAACGAGGTCTGAAGTCACCTCGCAGAAGCCAAATTTAGAATGGAAAAGATGCCAAGTCATTTGGCCAAAAGTCTTTGAGAAGTCTGAACGGACGGTCGAAGTTCTCAGAGGGAGAGTCACCAAAGTTCCATGGGTCGTTAGATCTTGCATATCAGTGGGAAGATTAAGGATGAGTGTATTTCAATACTTGTAAGCTCAGGAGGAGTAGTGGCCATTGGATTTGGACCAACGAGAGTCGTTGATCTCGAGCTTGAATTTCTTTGTTTCAGAATTCGGGTCATGGAAGAAGTTGTGACTTGGAGTCAAGAGTTGCGAACTCCCGATTCGCGAAGTCCTGATAGAATTATGACCATCAGATCGCGGGAAGATCAGAACCGTTGATTTGTGACGGGGAATCATCACAATTTCGACTATCGGTGAAGGTTTTTGTTGCATTAGAAACCGCTGATACGTGAAATTT
>SNQJ01S0272556.1:0-11806 GCA_010110895.2 Picea sitchensis
GCCAAGTTTATGCCATCCAAGTAAAAAATCTATTAGAAAAAGAAGATAATCCCAGGTTAGAAGACTTTGTTGTCCTACGTGATTTCAGAGACATGTTTGCTGATGAGATACCAAAATTGCCTCCTAGGAGAGAAATAGATTTCTCCATAGACTTACTACCTGGATCAACCTCTATCTCAAGAGCACCCTACCAAATGAGTCTACCGGAACTGACAGAATTAAAAATACAATTACAAGAATTGTTGGATAAAGAGTATATCAGACCAAGTGTCTTGCCATGGGGAGCACCAGTCCTCTTTTTGAAAAAGAAGGACGGTACTCTAAGACTATGTATCGATTATAGACAACTGGAAAAAGTAACCATTAAGAACAAATACCCCTTACCCTGGATAAAGGATATGTTCGATCAAGTTGGAGGGGCCAAGATCTTCTGAAAATTGGATTTACGATCCGGTTACTATCAAGTTAGGATAAATGACTAGGACATAAACAAAACAACTTTTCAAACAAAATATGGACACTATGGTTTTGTAGTCATACCTTTCGGACTCACTAATGCACCAACCACATTTATGTGATTAAATAATATCATTTTTATCCAGTACTTAGACAAGTTCGTAGTAGTATTTATCAATGATATTCTGGTCTATTCTAAAATGGAGGAGGAACATGATGAACACTTACGAATAGTCCTGCAAACACTAAGACAACACAAACTATACCTTTTGGACTCACTAATGAACCAACCACATTTATGTGATTAATGAATAACATTTTTAGCCAGTACTTAGACAAGTTCATAGTAGTATTTATCGATGATATCCTAGTCTATTCAAAGATGGAGGAAGAACATGAGGAACAATTAAGAACCGTGCTGCAAATGTTAAGGGGGCACAAACTAAATCCCAATTTCGACAAGTGTGACTTCTATCAAAAAGAAATACAATATCTGGGACATGTAATTTTAGGAAAGGGCATTGTTGTAGACCTTGAAAAGATGAAAGCCATCATGGAATGGCCGGTACCTAAAGATGTAGTCGATATACAGTTGTTCATGGGAATCATCGGATATTACCACCGATTTATAGAAGGGTTTTCCAAGATAGCCTACCCTATCACCTCATTACAAAAGAAAGGAACCAGGTTTAATTGGTCAGAGAAATGTCAAGATAGATTCAACAAACTTAAGGAATTATTGACAGTGACACCCATATTGAAAGTAGCAGACCCAGATAAAGACTTCACTGTATGCGTTGATGCAAGTAAGGAAGGACTAGGTGGTGTCTTATCGTAGGAAGGACACGTTATCTGTTATGAGTCTCAGAAATTAAAGGAACACGAGAGGAATTACGTCACCCATGACTTGGATTTGGCAGCAGTAGTGCACGCTCTAAAGATGTGGTGACACTACATAATGGGCAGAAGATTCCTATTATTAACGGACAACAACGAGGTGAAATATTTGTTTAACCAGCCAGATCTTAACGCAAGGTAGGCAAGGTGGTTATATTTCCCGAGCGAATTTGACTTCGACGTCATACATATCAAGGGAAAGGAAAACAAGGTAGCAGATGCCTTAAGTAGAAGAATCCATGGGTTATTTGAAATGAATACTAGCAGGGTAGAAAGTGATCTAGAAGAAAGAATAAAGGTGGCAGGTATTGATGACGAAAACTATACTAAAACAATGGTAGAATTACCAAACAACACCGCGAACCCAGATAAGCTATATCCAAGTATCAACGAGAAGGGACTATTACGATTTAAAAATAGACTTTACATACCAGATTCAACAGGGTTAAAGTTAACAATCTTGGACAAAGTGCATAAGAAACCGTATTCTGGCAACCTAGGTTACCAAAAAATGATAACAACACTTAGAAAACTATTTTATTGGTCTAGTATGAAGGGTGAAACAACAAAATATTTGGCAAGGTGCCAAGATTGTTAGTAGGTTAAGGATGAACACCAGCATCTAGACGGACTATTACAACCATTTCCAGTACGAGAATCGAAATGGGAGACTATATCACTCAACTTCATAACAAGTTTTCCAAAAACTCAAAAACAAAATGACTCTATCATGGTTGTAATCGATAAACTCAGTAAGTCTGCACATTTTATTCCTGTAAAGTCTACTTTTAAAGCTATTAACATTGGTGAAATATTCATGAAATAAATTTTTAGACTGTATGGTATTCCTAAAATGGTGATTTCAGATAGAGACGTAAAATTCACATTCTCTTTTTGGAAGGAATTGTTTGCAGGGCTAAATACTAATTTGAATTTCATCATGAGTTATCATCCACAAATGAATGGACAGAGCGAAAGGACAAACCAAATCATAGAAGATATGCTCTGCATGTATGTAAGAACAAAACCAAACAAGTGGGAATACTACCTACACTTGGTGGAATTTGCATATAACAATGGGTACCAAACTTTGGCTAAGTGGAGCTCTTTCGAAATATTGTACGACAGAAAGTGTACAACTTTGATTAGTTGGGATAACCCGGCTGACCAACTCATGTTTGGACCAGAGATGCTCCATGAAATGGAGAACATGGTAAAGAAAGTACAACAGAACTTGAAAGAAGCACGAGAGAGACATAATAGCTATGCAGATTAGAAAAGAAGACACTTGGAATTTCAAGAGGGAGACCATGTTTATTTGAAGGTCAAAGCCCGAAAAATCTCACTGAAGTTGGGGAACTATGCCAAGATGGCACCCAGGTTTTGTGGGCCCTTTTAGATACTAGCTTGAATTGGACCCATAGCATATCAGCTTGCACTTCCAGCTAATCTAAGAATTCATAATGTTTTTCATGTTTCTTTGTTGAAAAAGTATATTCATGACCCTACTCATATAATTGATTTTAACTTGGTGTAGGTGGAACCCGAGGGCGAGTTCTAGGTGGAACCCCTATGCATTCTGGACCGAAGAGAAATAACACTTCGGAGCAGAGTCATCGCTCAAGTAAAGGTGCAATGGAAGAACTTTAGTCCTGAGGAGGCCACCTGGGAATTGGAGGGAGATTTGCGGAAATCTCATCCAATCCTGCTCCAAAAAAGCAAAGAACAATGAGGATAGTGTTTTACTGAAGGGGGAAAGGATGTGACATCCCTCAAAAATAAATATTTTTATTTTTATGTGCTGGAAATTTATTTCCGTTTTTGGAAAATTTGAATCTGGAAAACTTTTTCCATTTATGGCAATTCTGAATTTCGAATTTAATAATTGTATTTAATTATTGTGACTGTTGGGCAGAGATCTGTTTGGACCCAACTAACTATTTTACTATGAAACTTGTATCACAACAAAATAATTATATTAACTGCAGAAGGACAAATGGAACAACCATGTTAAAATCAACWGACCATGACTCCATGAGTGGGGAACAAGTTGGAAYTGCCTCTGGGATGATGATTACAGGAGGAAAATCAAAKATTTGGCTACTGGCAACCCCTGAAAATCAGGGATTAAGAAAAGCTACGAAAATCCCCAAAGGAGGGAAAAGACCTGGGCAAAAATGGATAAATGTCATATGTGAGGAGGCAGGACACTAGAAAGTATGATGGGAAAGGATTCCCGAGCTCTCTTGCTGTTATGAAGACTGCGGATTTAGTGCGAGGAAAGAGGAGCCTACTGAAACATAATTCCCTTGCTGTTATGAGCATTGTTGAGTCAGTGTGAGGCAAGAGGATAACTGTTGGAATTGAAGGACATTGTTGAGGAGGAGTTTCCAAGTTCGCTTTCATGGATTCATGGTGAGGCTAGGGGGTGAATCGCACAGGTAGATTTTGTTGCCCTGTTCTATGGTTGGGAGGAACGTGGTTGTTCCCTTTCTCTTCCCATGGATTGGATTCAGATATGTTGATCTATCGCTTTTTATTATGAATGGCTATTTTTTCATCCGATGTCATGTGTCCTGTAAATCTGAACTAGAATAGTTTCCAATTCTTTGTTTGAATGATTTAATATCTGATGCAATATATTCGTTTAAATAGGAAGTGTAATGATTACCTTCCTTTGTTCAAATGTTCTTACCTGATGTTAGGTATCTGTTAAATCTGAACTGGAAGTATCAGGCAACTTTATTTTATGCAAATTGAGTTATGAGGGACGATCCAACTACATGATAGGTTTAATCTGTAGTAGAAATGTTGGGACACTATGTAGGTTAGAAGAAAACTAATCTATATGGGTTTAGGTTTATTTCTGTGAGTGTTATATTAAATAGATCTAAATCAGAGAAAATTGATATTGAATAAATTGTGCCGAAGGGAAATGGGTATATGTACTGCTAGAATTAATTTTTACGAGCAGTTTGGAAACCCCCCCTTTTTTTTAATGCTGAATAATCTTGAGAAACGACACCTTTCAGAAGTTTTTTTTTATTTCTTGGGTTCCTTTCAAAATGGGCTACCCTTTTCCTTAGTCAAGGTCCATGACGAATTTAGAGATTTTCCCTCATAGAAAACCTTTATCCTTTTGTATCCTTCGGAGTGCATAATTTTTTCTTAAGTCCTTATGCTTTTGGAATTCGAGAAATGTCTTGCGCTATTGTTCGACATTCGAAACCCTGAAACTCCGATTTCTGATGTCGTGTAATGTTTTGCATCGAGAGTTATTAAACCTCGAAACCCGAAATTGTAGGGCCCACACCCTAATCACTTTTCACATTTCAGATTTTCTTTTTTCATTTGTGTTTGTGCACGTGTTCATAAAACCCGAAATACCGAAGTAGTGGGTCCCACATATTTTTCTTAGGAATTCGGGGATTGTGGTATGTAGTGTTTGGGCACTTGAAACCCCGAAACCACGATGCCTGAATTCCCGAAATCCTGAAATGTAAGCCCATTGTCCTTTCCTCCTCGCGATTTCGACAAATGTTTTATGATTAATGTTTTGGTGTTTGAAGTCGCAGTATCCCGAAATCCCGAAATATAAGCCCCTTGTTCTTTCCTCTTCGCGATTTCAGGAAATGTTTTGTGATTAAATTTTTTGCGTTTGAAGTTGCAGGATCTCGAAATCCCAAAATCCCGAAGTATAAGACCCTTGTTCATTTTTCTTCACAATTTACGGAATTGTCGTGTGTTGATGTTTGAATTTTGAAGTCGCAATTTCCCGAAACCCAAAATCCCGAAATATGGGTCTCGCCTTTCTTTGTTTTCTCATATCAGGAATTTGTTTGTTATGTTGACGATTGGACCCAGGATTTGCGAAGTTCTGCACCCTGAAATGACGAAACGCACGTCACACCCTTCCTTCTTTCGCATTTCGGAGGTTTGCGTTGTTTT
Source organism: Picea sitchensis (assembly GCA_010110895.2). Lineage (NCBI taxonomy): Eukaryota > Viridiplantae > Streptophyta > Pinopsida > Pinales > Pinaceae > Picea > Picea sitchensis. The sequence goes on from SNQJ01S0272556.1 coordinate 5,302, forward strand.
GGTGTTTGGGGAACTTGTGATTACGAAGTCCCAAACCCCAAAACCCAGATGGGAGGGTCCCACTTTCCTTTCTCACCTTTAAGAAGTTGTGGTGTATGGAACCTGAACCCTGAAATCCTGATACGCTGAACACTTTTCGCAAGATTGTATATATTGTTGTTTGAGTACTTGAACTCACGAAGTCCTGAACCCTGAAACCTCGAAGTATCGGGTCCACATTCTTCCCTCTTTCTTGTGTTTTGGAAAATGGCGTGCCCCCTTTATTTCGTTTTGTGTTCGGCACTTATAATCGTCGAAACCCGATTGACCTATGTTATGTTTCACAAACTATAGGAACCTAGAAGAAACTTATTATGATGGGAATAAATATAATAATGTAATGAATGGACTAGTAAAAGAACGTTGAAGAGTCATTATTCCAGATAGAGTTATGGAAGTAACAAACCGTTTTTTTTTACAGCTAGATCGAATTGCAAACAGAGGGTAAATATTTTTATTTAGGTTTTTGGTCATAAAACCTCAAAGTTGTTTGTATTGTTAATACTGTGGTAGTGTTTTAGGTACTAGAAGATAAGAGAGTAATTATAGTTTTCATGTTCTTAAGTAAACATTGAAGTGATGAGTAAATACTCATTATATCGTTGATTAGAAAACTTAAGTGGAATGGTAAGGAAAGTCGACGACAATAAAGACTCTAAGAAACCTTCAGAATCAAGCCTTTTAACAGAAAGCTTACTTGCTTGAGATCTCGAAACCTTTCAAGGATAAATGTACAATTATTTTTTTTATGGTTATTTTGAGGTACATTACATATGGTATTAGAGAAAAAGTTACAACACTGGGCCTGAAAAAGGCCACATTAATTTCTTAGTATATATATTCTTATATATGAGGAAACTAACAAATCTTGTGACTTGCAAACATAAAGCTTTTATGTTTTGTGTTGAATAATGGAAGCTCAAGAAGGTGCAGAAATCAAGATGGAAGAGAATCCACAACAAAGAGCTCCTGGAGATCCGAGACATAACAGTGATGGAAGCTCACCCATGGAGGTGTTGGAGACAATGAGAAACCTTATAGTTGAACTACAGGTTTTCAAGGCCGACAATGAAAAATTAAAAAAGTCACAACAGGAACAACAAGAGATAAATGAAGTCCTGCTGTGTAGTATAGTAACCAAGAAAAGTCCAAAAGATGATAACCATGAGGAAGACGTCAGCAAAAGGGCCTCCAAGAATTCTGGTGCGAAAACGGAAAAAGGAGACAATTCGTCTGAAGGGACACCTTCGGCTGAAGACAAAACCATACCAGATAGAAAAAGAAAACAAACAGACCACCTTGAAGGAGAATTTAAAAATATTAAACCAACTACTTTTGACGGATAATCTGGGAAAGGAGAAGAAGCCAAGGTATTGTTGTTGGACATCAAGAAATACTTCCAAATTTACAACTATTCCAGCAACATGAAGGTCAGAATGGCCATTTACAATCTGAAGGGGAAGGCCAGCATTTGGTGGCAGGACATGAAACTGGCCAAGGGCCTAAAGGAGAAATAGTTGGAATGGTCCAACTTCAAGAAGTATTTTAAGAAACAATACCTTTCTGAGAGCTATTATGAAAGGAAGATGAAAGAATTTTATGAATTACGACTTAGACAAATGACAATGGATGACCTTATAAATAAATTTATGGAACTACTAAGGTTTCTACCATACATCTGGGAGGATAAGGTAAAAATACAGCGATTCTTAAGTTGTTTACCATAGTCCTGCAAGGACAGAATTGAGTTTGACAACCCCAAATCCTTGAGCGAGGCATTCAGGAAGGCACGAATGTGCTATGACCCGTACAAACAATGGGTGTAGTTTCCCAAGACCTGGAAGGATAAGAAGCAAGATGGACAAAACTAGTGGAAGAAAGAATACTAGCCAATTCCTTATCTAAAACCTGCAAAAAGTTTCCCAAGGAAGGATTTTCACTCCAATCACCCGAATACACAAGGTAGTGGTAAACCTTTGAACCTTGGAATGAAAAGGTTTGGGGACAATGCCTGCAATCCATTAAAGTGTTGGGAGTGTGGAGAGCCTCATCTAAGGAGGAACTGTCCATGTTTAATTGCAGTGAATAGAACTACTATTCACAATTTGCAGGAAGCCTCGACTGTAGGTGACATGGGCAGAAGTCTGCATCGGATAAATGCCGCCATAGATGGTCGACAAGCTGACCACCAGTCCTCGGTGGTAGAGATTGAATGTAAAATCCATGACACTCGAATTGTTGTTTTAATTGACCCTGGAGCTACATTAAGTTATATTACTCCCGATGTAGTAGAGTCGAATAAACTTAAGAAACAAAAGCATGCAAAATCCTGGCTTGTACAACTAGCAACAGGGACTAAAAGAAAAGTAGTTAACTTTATTTCTGATCTTGAGTTCAGTTTAGATGGTCAAAATATAAGGACCAATCTGAACATCCTACCACTAGGGTCTTATGATATGATTATTGGGATGGATTGGTTGGAACAACACAAAGCAGTACTAGATTGTTATACAAAGATACTTAGCGATAAAGATAATTTTGGCACTGTTAGAACAACCCAAGGCATACCAAAACCTGTGTCAGTCAGACAAGTTTCAACGGTGCAATTCAAGAAATGTATTAGAAAGGGATGTCAAGTTTATGCCATCCAAGTAACAAATCTATTAGAAAAAGAAGAGAAGCCCAAGTTAGAAGACTTTGCTTTCCTATGTGAATTCAGAGACATGTTTGTTGATGAGATACCAGAATTGCCTCCTAGGAGAGAAACATATTTCTCCATAGACTTACTACTCGGATCAGCCCCTATGTCAAAAGCACCCTACTGACTGAGTCTACTAGAATTGACAGAATTAAAAATATAATTACAAGAATTGCTGGATAAAGAGTATATCAGACTAAGTGTCTCGCCATGTGGAGCACTAGTCCTCTTTATGAAAAAGAAAGACAGTACTCTAAGACTATGTATCGATTATAGACAACTGAACAAGGTAACCATTAAGAACAAATACCCCTTACCCAGGATAAATCATTTGTTCGATCAAGTTGGGGGGGCCAAGATCTTCTCAAAATTGGATTTACGATCCGGTTATCATCAAGTTAGGATAAAGGACCAGGACATAAACAAAACAACTTTTCGAAAAATATATGGACATTACGTGTTTGTAGTCATACATTTTGGACTCATTAACGCCCCAACCACGTTTATGTGCCTAATGAATAGTATTTTCAGTGAGTACTTGAACAAGTTCATAGTATTATTCATCGACGATATCCTAGTCTATTCAAAGACGGAGGAAGAACATGAGGAACACTTAAGAACCGTGTTGCAAACATTAAGGGGGCACAAACTGTATGCCAATTTCGACAAGTGTGACTTCTATCCGAAAAAAATACAATATCTTGGACATGTAATTTCAGCAGAGGGCATTGTTGTAGACCCTGAAAAGACGAAATCCATCATGTAATGGTCGGTACCTAAAGATGTAGCGGATATACGGTCGTTCATGGGAATCACCGGATATTATTGTTGGTTTATAGAAGGGTTTTCCAATATAGCCTACCCTATCACCTCATTACAAAATAAAGGAACTGGGTTTAATTGTTTAGAGAAATATGAAGACAGCTTCAACAAACTTAAGGAATTATTGACAATGACACCCATATTGAAAGTAGCAAACCCAGATAAAGACTTCACCGTATGCGTTGATGCAAGTAAAGAAGGACTAGGTGGTGTCCTATCGCAAGAAGGACACGTTATTTGTTATGAGTCTCGGAAATTAAAGGAACACGAGCAGAATTACGTCACCCATGACTTGGACTTGGCAGCAGTATTGCATGCTCTAAAGATGCGGCGACACTACATAATGGCCAGAAGATTCCTATTATTAACAGACAACAGCGAGGTGAATATTTGTTTAACCAGCCAGATCTTAATGCAAGTCAGGCAAATTGGTTAGCTTTCCTAAAAGAATTYGAATTTGAGGTCAAACATATCAAGGGAAAGGAAAACAAGGTAGCAGATGCCTTAAGTAGAAGAATCCATGGGTTAATTGAAATGAATACTAGCAGGGCAGAAAGTGATCTAGAAGAAAGAATAAAGGCGGTCGATATTGATGACGAAAACTATACTAAAATAATGGTAGAATTACCGAACAACACCACGAACCCAGATAAACTAGATCTAAGTATCGACAAGAAGAGACTATTACGATTTAAAAATTGACTTTACATACCAGATTCAATAGGGTTAAATTAACAATCATGGATGAAGTGCATAAGAAACTGTATTATGGACACCCAAGTTACCAGAAAACGATAACAACACTTAGAAAACTATTTTATTGGCCTAGTATGAAGGGAGAAACAACAAAATATTTGGCAAAGTGCCAAGATTTTCAGCAGGTTAAGGCTAAACACCAGAATCCAATCGGCCTATTACAGCCATTTCCAGTACCAGAATGGAAATGGGAGACTATATCACTCGACTTCATAACAGGTTTTTCAAAAACTCAGAAACAAAATGACTCTATCATGGTTGTAATTGATAAACTCAGTATGTATGAAAATTTTATTCTTGTAAAGTCTACTTTTAAAGCTATTAACATTGCTGAAATATTCATGAAAGAAAGTTTTAGACCACATGGTATTCCTAAAATGGTGATTTCAGATAGAGACGTAAAATTCACATCCGCTTTTTGGAAGGAATTTTTTGCAGGGCTAAATACTAATTTGAATTTCAGCACGAGTTATCATCCACAAATGACTAGATAGACCGAAAGGACAACCCAAATCATAGAATATATGCTACATGTGTATGTAAGAACAAAACCAAACAAGTGGGAAGACTACCTACACTTGGTCAAATTTGCATATAACAATGGGTACCAAACTTCGGCTAAGTTGAGCCCTTTCGAAATACTGTACGACATAAAGTGTACAACTCCGATTAGCTTGGATAACCTAGCTGACCGACTCATGGTTGGAGCAGAGATGCTTCAAGAAATGAAGAACATGGTAAAGAAGGTACAACAAAACTTGAAAGAAGAACATGACAGACAGAAGAGCTATGCGGATCAGAAAATAAGACACTTTGAATTTCAAGAGGGAGACGATGTTTATTTGAAGGTAAAAGCCCAAAAAAGCTCGTTGAAGTTGGGGAACTGTGCTAGGATGACACCCATGTTTTGTGGGCCCTTCGAGATACTAGCTCGAATTGGACCCATACCATATCAGCTTTCATTTCCAGCTAATCTAAGAATTCATAATGTATTTCATGTTTCTTTGTTGGAAAAGTATAATCATGACCCTACTCATATGATTGTTTGGAACTTGGTGCACGTGGAACCTGAGGGCGAGTTCCAGGTGGAACCCCTGCGCATTCTGGATTGGAGAGAAATAACACTTTGGAACAGAGTCGTCACTCAGGTAAAAGTGCAATGGAAGCACTTTAGTCCTGAGGAGGCCACTTGGGAATTGGAGGGAGATTTGTGGAAATCTCATCTAATCTTGTTCCAGGAATGGAACGAACACTGAGGACAGTGTTTTACTAAAGGGGGAAAGGATGTGACATCCTTCAAAAATAAATCTTTTTATTTTTATGTGCTGAAAATTTATTTTTGTTTTTGGAAAATTCGAATATGGAATTTTTTTTTCATTTATGGCAATTCTGAATTTAAAATTTAATAATTGTATTTAATTATTGTGACTGTTGGGCATAGATCTATCTGGAACCAACTAACTATTTGACTATGAAACTTGTATCACAACAGAATAATTCTATTAACTGCAGGAGGAAAAATGGAACAACCATGTTAAAATCAGCTGACCATGACTCCATGAGTGGGAAACAAGTTGGAACTACCTGTGGGCGGATGATTGCAAGTGGAAAATCATAGATTTGGCCACTGGCAGCCTCTAAAAATCAGGGATTAGGAAAATATGTGAAAATCCCCAAAGGAGGGAAAAGACATGGGCAAAAATGGATAAATAGCATATGCGAGGAGGTAGGACACTGCCAACTATGCTAGGAAAGGATTCCCGAGCTCTCTTGCTGTTATGAACACTGTGGATTTAGTGTGAGGCAAGAGGAGCTTGTAGAAACAAAATTGCCTTGCTGTTATGAGCACTGTTGAGTCAGTGTGAGGCAAGAGGATAACTGTTGGAATTGAAGGACATTGTTGAGGAGGAGTTTCCAAGTTTGCCCTCATGGATTCATGGTCAGGCTAGGGGGTGAATCAGGCAAGTAGATTTGGATGCCCTGTTCTATGGTTGGGAGGAACGTGGTTGTTCCCTTTGTCTTCCCACGGATTGGATTCAGATATGTTGATCTATCCCTTGTTATTATGAGTGGCTATTTTTTCATCCGATGTCATGTATCCTATAAATTTGAACTAGAATAGTTTCCAATTCTTTGTTTGAATGATTTAATATCTAATGCATTATATTCGTTTAAATAGGAAGTGTAATG
>SNQJ01S0272557.1:0-11753 GCA_010110895.2 Picea sitchensis
TCCTCTCTTCCTCCCTTGGGATGTGCACCCTCACTAGCTATATATTGGATGCTTGTCTTTGATTATTGGTCGGATCATTGCAGTAGCAGCATAGTGTCTCTCTCTTTCTCTAGTCTAGTGGCTCCTCTTTGAGCAATGTAGTCATTGTACAGGTTGTAGGCTTGCCAAGTGTAGCACAAACAATCTTCTTGTAAGCTTCATCAATAAAGAAGTGTGTTTGTCTTCAAACCTCTTTCTTGGCAGTATTATGGTAAATTTGTGATCTGATATGTCATTTTCTGAACTATTCATTATGATTAATTCTGATCTTTTTGAATAGTTTTCTTCTTCTTTCCAGTCTAATATCATTGTGCTAACCCTGCAGGTTCCCTCCAAGCGTAGAAGATTGTTTTTCCTCATCGTTTTGGACCGCTTTTACATGCTGTCCAAGACGAGCAGTTTGCTGTTTTGTAGGTTTTATACGCAGAAATCAGACTTAAAGACAGCAGCAAGGTGTTTCATTGCGCCTAGGGACTCCCCCCAGAGAGTAGCAAGCATTAGCCCAAACGGAGAGGGGCTTGGTCAGTGACAATTGGGGCCCTACTCCTTTAATTAGCTAAGTTTTTACCGCTGTCCTAACACATATATCAAATCAGATTGGAGAGTAAAAATTTGTGCTAACACTAGGGAACCTTCCAAGGCAAGCCTATATGACCCCAACCACCCAGAACAAGGAGTAATGCTTGTTCCACGGCAACACAACTAAGACATGAAACATGTGAAGCTCTAACAAAACTTGGTTATCAATTCATGCAAGCAGAAACGAATCGCTCAATGGCAATTATCTAGATCAAAGACAAACTACAATTTATCAACAAGAAACTTTGTGAATTGGATGATAAAACCACTGTAGCCAAAAATTGAGTGTTGCATAATTCAACAGGGCACAGAAGAGACAAGATCTAAATTAGATCAGTTAGAGGGCAAAGCCCCACCTGCATACCCCATCGAAAAATAATCACCTCCAACAAACAATTAATGTTCACAATAAACTCTCATTGGTCATTCTATAATAATTTTGTTTCAAAGCCAAATGTTACCAAGTTTGATGCAAGTTATTTTCATGTGTGTGCTAAATGTACCGAAGGCCAAATGATCTAAACCAATGTTACCAAACTCGGCTGTTTTCATGTCTATAGTAAATCTACCAAAGGCTAAATGATCTAAACCAATGCTACCAAACTCAGCTCAAGGAAATACTTGGCGAGGCAAAAGACCAAATATATAAAAAATACACACATTTTTTTATGAAAACAAATAAATTTTGATTTATATCAAATTGCTCTATGCCCATACAATGCAGAATATAATTAGATGTCCAAAATAGTTGCCTTATGCACCGTGAAAGAAGAAGCGTGCAAAATTTGCTTCAATTATAATGCCCTGGTTGAGTTCACTGATGCCCTAGTTGCTCCGATGTGTTGTCCTCCCAGTCACCTATGGTCTCATTCGCCAAAGGAGAGAGCAAAGAAATTGTATCCTCCCTAGGGGTGTAATGGGGGGATCCCAATAGAAACAAAAACGTATGCAAGAAAAATTGCCAATTTCTGAGGATTTCCGAACTTTTATAAGTCAGCTCGACTAACCTGAGTTGAAATCCTAGCATAGTCAAACTCGGGGACTTGCAAGCTTGGAAACATTGATCTAAACACACTGAGCTTCTATAGAAAACTATTTTTATATTGCATGTATTGATTGTACCAATCAATGACAATTTTGCCCTAAAATTTTGTACTTTCTGTAAAATATAATGTAATATAATAATAAAAAAATTATGGGCAAAAAAATTGAAATCATTTTTTAATGTTAGGAAAACTAGGCTACATTGAAAATGTTGATGGTTTGTGCACCTTCCTTTCAACCTTAAACACAAATAAATAAAAAGTAGCAATCTAAACTATAGGAGGAAGAAGATGAAGCAAGAAAGAAATACACACACAGGAACGCATAGAAACCACGTATAAGACATATTGTAATATATTTTATAATAGGCATATCATGTATTCCAGAGCTTAGGACTTTAAGCTGTGATATGTTAATAAAGTGACTTTAGAAGTTAATTAGTCATATGTCAGTTTTAGTTACGTAAGCAGTTCCATAACCTACATCTCTCATGAGACATCTCCATGTATTGACATTCACAAATGTTTGAAAAATATTAAATATATCTCTCTTTCCCTCTTCTCCCTCTACAAGTATTTTGTGTATGTGTTATGTGCAACTTTGATACTGTGTCAGAGCAAGGAGTTGGCAACTAAGAGATCAGAGATATGGTAAAGGGTTGTAGGCATCTTGGTATTTGAGGAGGCATGATGACATYGTAAATCATCAAGGGCACATAATCACAAGAATGTAGTCAAGATGTTTGGCATGCGAGGAAGAGGAATCSAACACAGAGGTATCAAACTGCACAGGTAGCAAAGCAGATGCACACAAAAACCAAGGAATGGAGGCACCCCACAACAAAATAAGATGAAGATAAGCACATATTTTATTTATACTTATGGTATTTAATTTTTATTTTTGTAATTGAAAGGATCCAAGTAAAAACTTAGAGAAATAATTAATATAAATGTCAAAAAGTAAAGGTCAATGGCAGTCGAGAGAAACAATACACAGACTTTCAAAGTGCTGGATGGTTCTTTCAAAAACAAACCAGCATTTGCAGTAAACAACAGCTGCAGAGGAATACATGCAATTATGAATACATCTGGGTTCAACCACCAATAGCAATGACAGAGGACATAATTTGGCAGCTAAGATATCCGGGCCAGACTATGGACAACAGTGGTTCACCCTGTGGATAAAAATGGCTCTCCCAGATGGAAAAATTTCTGAAAAAATGTTGGGTGCAATGATAAGTCTGGTAAGGTGTGTTGACAATGGCATGTCACAAAATTTTAAAAGCTGACATTCTCCTTTATCTTTCCTTTTCTATCATTTTCTTAAAGTAAAAGTTGACATTCTCCTTTATCTTTCCTTTTCTATCCTTTTACTTAAATTTTTAACATTACCATTGATTGTTTCAGGATGTTTGAGAGTGGTTCCAAGTTACAACCTCATCGGACTTCATATGGAGAAAGTAGAATTTCAGATCCCATTCAGAATTTAGCGGACTTGCAATTTTCAGGAGTTCGGGATTGACAGGATTGCAGTGTTTCCACTAGATTCTATCATGTATGAGGGTATGGGATTGGCATTTAATCAAGAGCACCAAGTCCTCTATGTACCTTGATGTCGGTGGTGCTGATTGTTGAACTCCTCTGTCATGACCTTAGTAAAAATGTACCTTTCACTCAAGCAAAATCACTTATTATGCATGTTAAGGTTTTCCTACCTTATTTTAATGCTTGGATTAGAGAGTTTCATCAAAATTGGAGGGTGTTTACTGATGTCCCTGGAGGATCGAGGTAGAGGCAAAGGCTAGAGCCTAGAGGAGGGGCAGAGGATGTTACTGATGATGAGGATCCCAATATAGGTGATGATTTTGATGATATGTTGTTATTTGTTGTAGCATGATGTTTATTGGACTCTAGAGACCATTTAGAGTCTCTTTGTTTATGTATTTTGGTTCAGATATGGATTGCAATCAGTGCTATTTTGGTTATATGCACCCTTACTTGCAAGTTGCTTTATACATGAGTATACACAAGTAAACTTTGCATATTTGTGTCTAATGGTTTGGATTCACATGGGATGTATATGAATTTTTTTTTTCAATATTTGAATATTTTATGTATCTTTTGGTCGTCCAGTTTCTTCCTGGTTCCAGTCTTGTTCCAAACTTCCAACTGGTTTCTGGGGTCCACTGGTCCGGTTCTGATAACATTGGGTGACAGCCATTGTATTGGAAGTCCACCAAAAGGAGGGATGAGAGGGGTGCAGTGTGTCTAGCAGAGGAGCAGAAGAAGGAATTCTTTAACATAGGTAAAGCTTGAGGAGAAGCAAAATATTGGAGCTTGTCAATGTAAAAGTTTCTGGTCCAATGACCACACCATCATTGGCAGGTACCAAGTACTTTTTTCTTCTTGTTGATGCTTTTTCACAGAAGTTGTGTGTTTTCCTCCTTAAGAAAACATCGCATGCATTAGGTGCACTGAAAGAGATTTAAGGTTGCAGTTGAAGAAGAATGCAGTAGAAGGGTACGTGTTCTTTGGTCAAACTATCATAATGACTATCACTGTAAGTGGCATTATTGTTGTTTATGACTGTAAGTGGCACTCTTGCTTGATCTTATGCTGTAACTTCTTGTTAGCTTCCAAAATTACAAGGTTAATAGGTGTATTCTTTTACTTAATAAAATAAGTACACATTTTCCATTTGAAAAGAGAATTGTTCTTTGGTCAAATAATGGAGAGGAGTTTGAGTTTTGTAAGAAAGTGTGAATCCAAAAGTATACAGTGAGTGTTGAAGAAGCAAAAGTGCTATAGAAAAGGCAAGGAATATGTTACAAGGAAAACCACTTCCAAATACTTATTGCGCAGAAGCAATGCATACAACAATCTATCTGTTGAATGGGAGTCGCACCAGAGGAGTGATAGGAATCACACATGAGGAGGCATGATCTGGGAGGAAACCAAAGGTAAACAACCTAAAACTCTTTGGTTCAATTGCTTATATTCTGAAAGAAAACAAGAGTGTTGATGTTTGTAGCATCGGACAAGTACTTCCACATCGGCTTGTGTCTAGCACATGGAAGTTGCCCTTGTAACCTCTCAAAAAACCTTAGGAAGTTCACTTTATGAGTAATTAATAAAGTGAATGATCTTTTAATTAATTAAGTTAAATGCCTAAGTTTGGTGGCATTAGTAACTTAAGTGAGTTGATTAAGTCATAACCGTCAGATCTAAAGTGAACGTGAGATTAGATCTCAGTCATTGATCTTTTTAGGAGATCTAGGGTTTTGGATTTAGGGTTAACTCAATGTAACAAAAGGTGGCCTAAGTTAGAGGATGAGACACACAAGACAGTGAAGGTACACAAGTGAGTGAACACTCAAGTGTGCAGGGGCAGGGGCCGAGGAAAGGCAGCAAGAAGATAGCAGCCAGAAGGTCTAGGCTATTGCTGCTGTGTATTCCTCAGAAGGGCCATTATCCTAGGACGGGAGCCCTGATTTTATTTAATAAAATCACCACAGATTTGGTTTTCCCACAAGGGTTTTTCCAGGGGTTATTTACCCAGAATATCTTGTGCAATGTGTTTTGGTTTCTTGAATTTGCTTCCGCTGAATTTATCATTGAGTAACCTAGTTGTGCTTTAATTCAATAAATGTATTTTTATTCGGAATTAACTGTCGGGTGCTAGGTTTACAGATTTCAACATGGTATCATAGCCGAGAGTCTGAGGAAACCAGGAACACGAGATTGAGTTATACTGCAGCGAGAATTTCATATCAGTTCCAGGTTTGCAGTCTGCAGAAATGTTTTAGCTGCATGGTAAGAGATTATTTTTTTAAAAAGAAAAGGGGGTTGTACAATACGGATTGACCATATGACGTATGTCTGCAGCAAAATTGCATGAGGTTCAGTAAATTGCTGCAGTGAAAAGTGGCTCGGCTGAGGCTGTGGTAGAAGTGTCCGCGTGAGACAGTTGTGTGCTGAGTGGATCGGGTAGGTGGAAAATCGCCAGCAGCAGTGGACGTGGAGAAAACTGTGGGTCGTGAAGTAGCCACCGTAACCGCTGGGTAACAGCCGCAAGGAGAGCTGGCGAGTGTAGCAGCTGAAGTGGTCGAACATTGCAGATTGTAGGAAGAGTTCACGGGATAAGGATCAGCTGAGCAAGAAGCTGACAGCAACGGGGGATCAAGCTGAGGCTGTAGATCGCGCTGCAAATATTGTAGTCGCCGAGGATAACTGACGGCTGGGCATGGATAAGTGATGATGTGCAAGTTGCACAAGAGGCGGGACATGTCTAGAATATTTCAAAAGAAGCCGGAAATGGTGTTGATTTGGGTGGTATACAGGAGAATTACAAGGCTTAAAATGTGGAGGAAGAACTTATGCAGCTAGGTGATCAGGAAACAAGTTGAATGCCAGAAAGAGAAGGTAAGCAAGATGTACAGCACAGTTATTAACTTCTTACACTTGGTTTGTTGTTGTTTTGTCTATTGCTTCAAAGTTCAAACTTTAATGAATCCCAGTTGATGAAGAAGGTAAAAATGAGAGGAAGAAAGCAATCTTTCCTCCGACAGCAAAGTTGGATATATCTAGGGTAGTATCGGCCATGGGAATGCAATTTGTCCTGTGGACTTGTAGGTTGGGTGTAAAGAGACTCAAGAGGCATATGTGAAAAACAGCCACAAGAGCTGCAGTGTTCAAGTGAGAAGGATGTGTGGAACTCTTTGCAAGTTATGGCAGGGTCGAGAGGGCTGGTTCTTAATATTTATATATTGTGTTACCAAGATGTATAACAGATGCATTTCTTTGAAGAAAACTCAAAACGTACATAAACGGTAGGTGGGCTGAATTTTTTGGCCAGCACTGAATCCACTCCACTTAGTGAGTCAGTGGATGATCCAATAGTTGGTCACTCGATATGCTCAACATCAACCATACCCGATAAACGTTCAACATCAAAATCTGTTTTTTGGAGTACAATTAAGAGAGGTACATGGTGCATAGAGGAGAAATCGAGATGTGAAGTTGTGAGCCAAATTCGATTATTAAACGGTTGCATTGTTTAGTGGCAGGCTGCCAAGATCTTCTATAACATGCTTGGTCTAAATATATTGGTTATGTTTTTGGCCAAGTGGTTGTGCTTAATATGACCATTAAGGGACGGTATTAGAGTTTATTTTATAATGGTCATATCATGTACTACATAGCTTAGGAATTTAGGTTATGATCTGTTCATAAAGTTATGACATAATAAAGTGACTTAAACTTGATTAGACACATGTCGACTAATAGTTATGTAACTAGTTTTATAGCTTACATCTCTCTTATGAGACATCTCTATGTATTGAATATATATCTCTCTCTTCTCCCTCTCTTAGGGTATTGTGTGTGTGTCAAGAAGAAACCACAAATAAGACATAGGCAAAAGGAGAGGAAAAATAAGGCCAACCAAATGGGAATTCAACCCTATATCATATGACTTCATGTTTTTCCTACAATTAGAAGGGTCATTGCTTGCCATAATTTTTTGAATAAATAAATGTAATCATTTATGATTTTTGCATTTGTTGTTTTCAACTTCCTTTGAACATAGCTACAAGTTTAAACATTTGTCAAAGACTAGCCTTATCAATCTCTTGCAAATTTTCTTATGATATAAAAATGTTGTATCTTGTAAAGAACATATAATTAATACCACATATAAACTCTCTAAACTTACAGACGTATTCAGTAGCTCAGGTTCCTTAATCAGTCTCTCATTAACTTCAAGAAGGGAACCTTTAACACAGCATCTGTATCCAACATCACCAACATACAGACTAGAAATTTATTGGAATCAAGCAATTAGAATATGGACCAAAAGACCAAAATTGTAAATAATGAGAAAAGGAACAACGCAAGAGTAATTTAACCGAAAGATCTTACCTGACAATATAAGAAGTGTCGTTTGAAATTACTTTACAAAGAGCTGAATTAGCCTCCAAAAAGTGAGCATTCTGCATGGATAAAATGCAAACTAATTGAAAAAGACAGTTGCAGTTTTATCTTGACATCCTCATTCCCCATAATGTGGTTACTAGGACATTAACATGAAAGCCACTAGCAAACAATGCTTATAGTCTCTGGTTATTCGTAGAAATTACTGCATGGATAAAATGCAAACTAATTGAAAAAGACAGTTGCAGTTTTATCTTGACATCCTCATTCCCCATAATGTGGTTACTAGGACATTAACATGAAAGCCACTAGCAAACAATGCTTATAGTCTCTGGTTATTCGTAGAAATTACAATTTATAGCATTCACAAAGTGTTGAACGAGGAAATAATGCAGAACAGAAATGTCTTTTTTGAAAATTCAGTTAGAAGAGCACTTAGAACACATCCATAGATACCGAACTTAGTAAGAATAATCAAGTACACAATACTCAGATCTGAACAGACTATATTTAAACTCAACCAGTGATCTATTTCTTGGTTAGCAAAACATTTTCAGATTATCAAAACAGAAACTAGTCCTGACACAGACTTACTAAGCACTAGAACTGATACAAATTTAACTCAATAATAGATCTAGTTAATAGATCCTATATAGATCTAAAACTGATCTAAAACAGTGGATCTGAAATAAATCTAAGCTAAAAGCAAGATTCAAAACATATAGATCAAGGTTTCAGAACGCAGATCTAATCAATGATAACCTTTAGAATGTAAAGAAACATACAGATCTTAAATAGTGAATCTTACCTTGAAGACTTACCTCAAATCACTGAAGGAGTGCATCCACACATAGGTGATGAAGAGCCACTGAAATATGCCTAGAAAGTTTAAGATCAAGGTGGATCTACCTCATGGTAAGATCTATTTGTCAAAGAGAAATATAGGAAAATAAAACCTCCACCAGAATTTTACTTCACAAACCCTCAAGCAAGAATAGACCAACTAGGATGTGGGACGATTGTTTTAAGGATGGCCAAGCCACCTTTCTTAGAATGCCACAGCCCTCACAAAAGGCACTCAGTTATGAGATGACAAATAGTGAAAAGGGTTTTGTTCCCTGACTGATCACAACACCAGAAATCTCAGCAATGATAGTCACTCCACATACTTTCAACTAGCAAAACAAAACAGCAAGACTCAGATCAGAAACCCTGCCACAAGTAAAAGTCAAAGGACTACCAAAAAAGGAGTTGCTAGGTTACTAGGAGGCTGATCTACAACAAGAGGAAGCCGAGTTGTTACAAGAGGAGGGCCTCATCTGCTAGGAGGAGGCCAAGCCTCAAGGAGGCCGATCTGCTGAGAGAGGGAACGCTGAACTGATATAAGAGAGCCAAACTAAAGCCAAAAGGGACGAACTGTTGCAAGGAGCAATCCACCACTCTTTAGGAGAGATAGAGAAAATGAGTGACTAAAAAGAGAGGGGGGTTCTATATTTACATTTTAGGTGGGGGATAATTAAAAGAAATAATAATAAAATTAATATATTTTAATTAATATAACATAATCAAATATATTTTCCAATTTCTATTTATTAATTATTTTGTATTAAACCCTAAAGCACAAAAACACAAACTCTAGACAAACTCAAGCCTAACAAGACCAAGGTTGGAGGCTTAGGAGATGTTTACATATGTCCATATAATTCTCAAAATGACCTTTTTAATTTTATCATCACTGCATATGGGATATATCCCATGTGGCTGCCTACCTTTCAAGGAGGGTCATACACTCATCAAACACTGACAAAGATCGTGTTGCCCCAACATCTCGGGTCTTATCCATCAAGGTACAGCACCAAGGATCAACCTCCTTGCCCTAGGATGGGTACCTCGAACATGTCTTGTGGGCCCTAGACCTATCTAGGGCTTTAACATTGTCCTGCACTCAAGAACCTAATCATATTGGGGCCCTCTTTAAGTGGTCTTTACCGCTTGGTCCTGTACTAAGAACTCAAGTCATTCATTCTCCTGGGACTTAACAAGGGTCTTTTTCATTGGTCCTGTGACTCTCAAGAACCCTACCAATCACCGGGGCCCTAATAAGGAGTCTTTGTGCTTGGCTATCCCAGATCAAGAACCCCAAAATTTTCAACTACTGGGGCCTTAATAAGGATCTTTGCCATGGTAATCGATCAAGTTGTCCTGCATCACAACTCCTCAGGAGTGCACTAGGGCCCTAGATCTCAGCTAGTGTCATTGCCATCCTCCCAGAGAATGGATATTGCAATTGGCCAGAATTAAACACTCCTCTCAGCAAGAGAGGTATTCTCATCTACACCAAGCTTGTCATGAAAAGTATAAGCAACTCTTGTCAGAATTGTGTTGTTTGTTAAAATATTCATCTATTCTACCGGGTTTAACATACCTAATGCCGAGAACGTTTTCCTCGGAATCCATGTCCAGACATGCGGTATCTCTATCTCAATGTGTTTCATCCGGTCAGGAAACACTAGATTCTCGGGTGAGTTTTTATACGTTCTCCTCGATTGTCACAGTTGAATGACTCATGGGGTTCAAAGCTCGAATCAACAAGTCTCGAAAGTAGCTTCCTCAAGCCACACCGCTTCTATGTTAGTACCACTCTGTACATGTAATCAGCTCTCGCAGTAGCTGCTTTGGATATGGAGCCCTCATAATTCAAGTTGACAAGCAAGGGAAATCATTGTTGAACCTTAAATTGAAGCAATATCCTGAAGTGCTCTTCCATCCACCCATCACGCATCCAATTTGAATCTTTAAATCCATGGAGCATTACACCTCCAATTAGAAGTGTATCTCAATATAAGCTATAGTTCTAATATATCTCAGAATATGCTTCATAACAACCATATGTATATGCTTCGTTTCACATACGAACTCGACTGAGAGCATTTTATCAAGATAATGCGATGTCCGGTCTTTATGTAATTTAGGATACATCAAAGACTCCATGACCTAAAGATCACTGATATACAAGGGTCTTTCCTCGGTTCTAACCAAGAATCCAATCTTGTAGTTTCTTTTAGGTTAGGATCATTTTCCAGTGGGATCATGGACTTCTACCAACATGCCAAAAATATCAACTACATATTTGCTCTTGTGAGAGAAAAATCTCACATGTTTTCTGCCACACCTCTAAGCCAAAAAAATAATGCATAAGACCAAAGTCTTTCAATTCAAATTCTGCTGATAACTCCATCTTAGTCTGAGCTAAAAGATGTTCCTCTCCAGTAAGGAACATATCATCCTAAGATAACAAGATGATTCTGTATAATCTTTATATAAAGATTGGTATCTACAAACTCATGGTGAAGCCTAGACTCTGTAGAGAGACTGTCGATATTTTCATACCAAGCTCTCGGAGCTTGTTATGACCTTTATAATCTATGGGATTCTTTCCCATGGATAGCTTCTTGCTTAACCTCTCAACATCTATTAGATGAAGTTTCCAAATCAAAGACTGCGACAAAAGTTCCTGATGGAAGTAAGGATCTTGTCATAGATAATCCCTTCTTTCGGAAAGAAAACACAAGACACAAATTTATCCTCAATACAATCATCTGTTGTAGGCTTTATCTTATAAAGCCATTGCAGGTTACCACTGATTTGTCACGAGGTCTTTGAAAACACTGCCCATACATCATTCTTCAGAATTGATTCAATATTCTTCTATCAAGGCATCTTCCCACACTTCAAATGTGGAAGGTTCTGAATCAATCACAAGATTCAATTCAGCTATAAGACCGGAGTACTTATCTGGTTTCATGCTTTCTTTGAAAAATGCCCTTAGGTGTTGAATGCTTTTCTACTTCCTTTAGAATTTCCCGTCACCAGGCAGGTTTCCTTTTAATAGAAAATTTCTTTAAAAAGAAACCAATAGTAACCCTTGACTCTACTAAGTTGCCACCTCTGTTGTAGGTCATGGACTAACTCATATGTAGGGACTGCTCCCTCTGAGTCTCATAAAATGTCTGCCTCCTTGTCATGTGCAAATTGGCTCCCTCTGAACCTATAAGATCTTTTGACTATGTTCTGGTGTCATCTCTCTTCAAGATGTTCTTGGTGCCAGTACCAAGTTAAATATGAAAAGCTGAGTCAGACTTCTTGAGCTCCTGTACCAAC
>SNQJ01S0272558.1:0-11619 GCA_010110895.2 Picea sitchensis
TGTTCCCATGAGGTTTTCCCTCTTTCCTCACTTTATTTTTAGTGTATCTTTTGTACTTGGGTACCTAACATGGCCTCGTTGCTGGGACCGAATCTTTATTTTCAGTATAGTGATGTTCAAGGGGGGTGTTGGAGTTACTTCACACACACCTAGGATTTATTTTTCCTAAGGTTTTTATTTGTTTATTAGTCATAATTAGTCATTATCCAATCTCCTATATTTTAGGAGAGAATATTCCACCTTGAGAATATTCTCTTTCAGTTCACACTTTAGTTTGACTAGTTGAGTTGAGTTTAGATGTTGCATTGGGATCATCACCATGCTAATTCAAACTTGCCTTGGTATCATCACCAAAGTGGCACATTAGCCTTGATTCCTTGAGTTAAATACTCACTACTTTCTATTCAGTCAGTTAACTGAAGACTAGTTGACTAGTTAACTCAAGTAGGTGGCAGTTCACTCCCGTAACTGCCTGAGAGACTAGAATAGATGGCAGTTCACTCTTGTAACTGTTGGTGTGTGTCCAGATCACTCTAGACCACCACTATGGCGACTTGGTTCACCTCAATTTGAACTCATTTATTTATACATAGTATATCATGTGTAAATTATTCATTATTCATAACGGTTAATGAGAATTTTTTCCATTCTTTCTCTCCTTCTTCTTATTTTTCCAATTCTCTCTACAAATGTGTGTATCATTATTTATCTAGATCTATTCTGTTCAGGTCAACACATATACTTACATGAGAATAATAGGGGATAGTATGAAGATGGATAACACCCACGACGAGCAATTCTTGAACAATTTTCTCAATTTCATTTTTTGGGGCAAAGGGATGATGATAGGGACGAACATTGGGAGGAAGGTTTGTCGAGGATGAGGGGAATGGAATGATCATGAACACCATGAGAAGGGGGGAGTCCTTGGGGAGTGGAAAAAATAACTTGATTTTTGGAGAGGATGGATTGGAGGTCAGGATGCACAGAGGGTGTCTGAGTGGCTTGAATAGAATGGAGTCATGGAATAATTTGAAAATGACCATTTTCAGGAAATTTTCTATGTGATGGGAACTGATGATCTAAGGGGAACCTGTTGTGATTCCTTGGAACTTATATTGTTGGCCCTCCTGGTTGAATTGCATGGTTAATTCCTTAAAATCCATGAGAATGGGGCCAAGAGTCCTTAACCATTCGACACCCAGAACAATGTCACAACCACCCATGTCGATAGAAAACATATGAGATGTCATGTTGTACTGACCAATTTGGATACACACATTTTCACAATGCCCCCCCACATTTCATGGACCCTCCATTGGAAATCATGATTTGAAAGTTGTTGACTACACAGATATAGCAATTAATTTCTTGGGAAATGCGGCGATGAATAAAATTATGGGTGTTTCCACTATCAACGAGGATGATGACCTTCTGTTGCTTAATGTAACCAATTAACTTGAGGGTTTGGGGAGAAAAGAAGCAAGTAAGAGCATGAAGGGAAATGACCGGTTCAAATTCTGGGGGGTCCGAGGATGGAGTATGGTTAGTGGGTTCAGGTGACTTGGCCATAGGTGGAGCCTCAACCTCTTCTTCAGAAACATCCTTAGAGATGGCCATACAAATGTTTTGTTCCTTACACCTGTGCCCAGGAAGATATTTTTCATCACAATTATAACAAATGCCCTTGAGTTGGTGTTCATCCATTTCTTCTCGGGTCAATTTTTGGATATTCAGTGGAGTGGAAGGAGGGGTGGGAGTGACTGATTTAGGGCGATGAGTAAAGGAGGGTTTTCTCATTTGAGAAGAGACAACCCATTGTTCTTCCTTTTATTTTTTAGTAGCTTCCACCCAACTCTTGGGGTGATCCATGAGGACGTGTGAACAAATATCATCCTTGAGGCCACTGATAAATAATTCTCAAAAAAAAGCATCATACATGCCCTTCATGCGGAAATCCACACGCTCAAAAAGAGATATAAAGTCTTCCACTGTGCTATATTGTTTCAACTTTGTCAAACCACCTAAATGGTGGGTGTCAGTTGTTGGATTACTGAGAGCGGGGGTGAATCAGTAATAGCATAATTATAATCCTTTTTCTCCAAGTAATCCAAGTGTTATATCAATATATAATTATTATCCAATAATGAGCAATAGGAAATGAAAAATCACACACATACACAGTACACCAGTGTTTTACGTGGAAACCCAATTCAGGAGAAAACCATGGAATGATTTTTCTTATATGACTTGAAGAATTACATTCATTGGAAGCAACAAATTCCTTTGTTTTCCAGCTGCAACTGGAAGGAGGCTCCAAACCCCTAGTTTCTCAGGTTACAACTTGAGGGAAAATCCAACTCCCCAATTCTTCGACTACAACTAGACGGAGGCTACAACCCCCTGTTTTCTCTAACTACAACCGGAAGGTGGCTACAACCACCTATCCTTGCCCCGTCCAACTGCCCTGAAGTATAAGTAAAATAATGGAACCATAGTCAACTTGTCACTATGAGATATATTGTTGTACAACTATATCAACCTGTACCATTGACCTATATCCAATCTGTACAACTTCCCTATAATCAAACTGTACCTAAAATGAACATGTATATACAAAAATACAACAGATACACAACTTGTAGTGCTGCAACCCACGTATGTACGCACCCTATATGTTATGCAGCCCACATATGTACGCTACTAGACTGTTATGCATCCTGCGTATGCCTTCTAAAAACTAGGGTTTCCTTTTTCTTGAAAACTTCTGATCCTCTATAACTTCTTTCACATAGATCTGTAACCTGTCACTGTATCCAGACTGTAACTGTACCCTATCCATGCATCTTCATATATAACCTTTACTGAAGAGGAGTATGTCTCTCTCTGGTCATGTGTCATATAGGTATGTGTAATCAAGAACAAGTATAATATCCCTCACATGATCTTAGTCATCAACAACTTTCTGATATTCAGTCTCTCAATACATTAACTACTACACAAATACAAGCTCTCAACCATGTACCATAAAAACCCTTAGCCATATGCCAAGAAATACAAGATGTGCCTCACAAGAAGTATCAATAATGAATATACCAGCACTGTATTTCTGTAGATCTAACTTATGCAAAAGATCTCATGAAGCCACTAGTCTCTCTAGGGAGAATCCTCAAATCTCCATTGCCATTTCTCATGCATACATAAAAACCAAGTATTCATAGAAATAAGACATACCTTTTGAACCAATGGATGGATCTGATGTATCTGAGCACTTTAGACCTTCTTGGGAGCCTGATCTTCGAATCTAGAACCTCCGCATATTAATCTTTTCAAGTTTCCATGGATTTACAAACATGTACGCATCCTAATACACTGCCATCCCACGTATAACTCACATGTACACACCTTGTACACAGACAACCCACGTATAACTCAACAACTTGTACATAGATAGCCTGTGTATAACTTAGCATGTACGCGCCTTTTACACAGACACCCCACGTACACCTCAGAAAATAGGGTTTTTCTATAATTCTGAGAATTTCATCATCAACCCTTCATGCTACCTCAGATGTTCGCCACTTCAGATGTATCCACAAGTATTTACAAGAATGTTTACACAAGAAAATAGATATACAATATGTACAAGTGTGTGTATAATGAGTGAGATTTTCCCCTTATTGATATCTTCATGTAGACTTACACTTTCTTTATGTTAGGGCTTCTTCATTTAAAATAATTTCTTTTGCAAAGCACTTTGACCCTTGGGGGCTTCTATAAGACTTATGAGGGGTTCTCCAACTTCATATGGTCATAACTCTCTAACTGTGAGGAGTTATGTAACATTCCACATACCACCGGAAACAGAATGACAAACACTATCCATCTAGGATATTTTCACTGACAAATTCATTGTCCTTCATCTCATTATTCCTCAAATAAGCATGGTTTCTCTCACTCCCCAAAGCATATTCCCATGAGGGCTTTCATCATAAGGGGACCACTTTGGAGTTCATCCATTTTTACTTCTTATCAACTTGCGTCCATTACCCAAAGCTTGTGCTACAGGGCTTTCTTCAAGGGTTGACATCAATGAAAACCAACCTTAATAAACAATCACCCCCTTTGGCATTGATCACAACACTCTAATGCAATACTGAAATCATATCACTCATGCTCCCCCTAGAACCATGCCTCTGTCCTCTGTATCTGATAAATATTCTCCCCATGGAACCATGCCTCTGTCCTCTATATTTGATAAATCTCTCCCCCTTTGTCATCAATGGAAAAGGTATATTTCCATCCAAGGTTTCTCCCCCTGACTGAATTGTCCTCTTTTGGTGTTTCCTCATGCAAATATACGACATATAAGATAAGCATTCAAAAAGAATTCATTTTGGAGTAGAAATAACTCCAAGTCTCTGGTGAAGATATTCAAAGGATTCTTGTGGAAGTGGTTTTGTGAAGATGTATTCCACTTGTTATTTTGTGCCCACATACTCAACTCTGATGTTCTTTTCTACAACCTACTCCTGTAGAAAGTGATACTTGATTGGAATGTGCTTCGTCTTGGAGTGCATCATCGAGTTCTTTGAGATACTGATGACGCTTGTATTATCACAATAGATTGGAATGGGCTCATCATACTCAACCTATATATCTGTCAAAGTTTGTTTCATCCAAATAACCTGTGTACAACATGATGTTGTTGCAATATACTTTTCCTCGGCTATAGATAAAGATACCGATGATTGTTTCTTGCTTAGCCATAATACTAAACACTCACCCAAGTAGAATGTTGCTCCACTAGTACTTCATCGGTCATCATGAATACAACCTGCCCAATCTACCTCTGTGTATGCAATAAGTGATAGATCCTTTCCTTTTGGATACCATAATCCAAACTCTTTTGTTCCTTTGAGATATCTGAAAATCCTCTTCACTACTAACACATGTGACTCCTTTGGTGCTTCTTGAAATCGTGCCACCTGTCCAACTACCTGCATTACATTTGGTCTGGATGTTGTCACATATAGTAGGCTTCCAATAATTGACCTATATTTCCTATGATCTGTAGACTTTGAATCATCATCTTTGCTAAACTTGCAACTAGTTTGCATTGGAGTGATAACTGGTTTGCAATCTTCCATTCCGAACCTCTTTAACATTTCTCTGATATACTTGGTTTGAGAAATAAAGATTCCTTGGTTGCTTTGACGTATCTTAAGTCCCAAAATGAAGGACAATTCTCCAAGTAATGGCATTTCGAATTCATTCTGCATATCTTTTGCAAATTTCTGTCTTAACCTGTCATCATCACTACCAAAAATAATATCATCAATTAATAAAATATTACCTTGACTTACCTTGATGCAGAGGTTGTTGTCTGCACTTCCTTTTCTGAACCCTATCTACTGCAGATACTTATCCAATCTAGAGTACCATGCTCTAGGAGCCTATTTTAGACCATACAAGGCCTTCTTTAACTTACACACATAATCTGCATTCTCTGACAACTGAAATCCTTATGGTTGTTCAATGTAGACTTCTTCTTCAAGTTTCCCATTCAAAAAACCTGATTTTACATCCATCTGATATACTTTAACATTTTTGGAGCATGCATAGGCTAAAAGCAAATAGATGGCTTCCATTCTGGCAACTGGGGCAAATGTCTCTTCAAAGTCAATTCCTTTAATATGTGCATATCCTTTACATACCAATCTATCTTTGTTCCTTGTAACTTGTCCATATTCATTTAATTTATTTCTGAAAACCCATTTTGTGTTGATCACATTCTTATTCTTTGGTCTTGGAACCAATTCCCAAGTGTTTTTCTCTATTTGATCCAATTCTTCATCCATGGCCTTATTCCAAAATTCATCCTTGTTGGCTTCTTCAAAACAGTTTGGTTCAATTGTAGATAAGAGTGCTAGGTCAGTTTGTTCTGATGAACGGATTTTTCTTCTAGTCTCAACTCCTACATCTTTGTTTCCAATAATCTGATTTGAAGGATGATTCTTCTATACTCGTTTGCTAGGTGTATTTGGAGATACTTGTTGAACTTTCTCTTATGTTTCTGTCGGATTCTCTTCATATTTCTCTTCTACTTCATCTTCTACTTCTTCTTCGAAAAGTTGTTCCATTGATTTGTTTTCTTCTTCCTTTGATTCTAGTCTTCGTGTTTCATCAATTGGTACGTTGATGCTTTCCACAACTTTGTTCAATCTTAAATTGTAACACTTGTATGCTTTCCTTGTAATTGAGTAACCAACAAGTACTCCTTTGTCCACACAAGAGTCAAACTTTCTCATTCTACCATCTTCACTTTTAATATAGCATTTGCTTCCAAAAACTCTGAAGTGCTTCACATTTGTCGGTCTTCCATTCCATAGTTCGTAGGGAGTTTTATCAGTGTTGTTTATGAGAATTACTCTGTTTTGAATGTGAACTGTTGTATGCACTGCCTATGTCCAAAATATATCTGTCAATTTGGAATCCATTAGCATTATTCGAGCCATTTTCTGTACTGTTCTGTTCTTTATTTCAACAACTCCATTCTGTTGAGGTGTCCTAGCAATGAAGAATTTTCTTTTTATTCCACGTAGTCCATAAATTCCTTTGAAGTGAACTCTCCTCCATTATCAGATATCAAGCATTTGATTCTTGAATCCATCTCATTTTCAACCATTTCCTTGTAGATCTTAAAGTTTTCAAAAGCTTCTGACTTTTTCTTGACAAAGAAAACTGCAGTTATTCTTGTATAATCATCAACTAATAACATAAAGTATCTCTCACCTTTTAAGCCCTTTGTTGTAGTTGGTCCAACTAGATCAGTATGCACAATTTCCAGTGGTCTTGTTGTTGAATATTACTTTGATTTGAACCTAGTCTTTCTTTTCTTTCCTTTTTGATAATGCTTGCATAAAGTGTTGGTTGGTTTTGTGATTTGGTGCATTTCTCTGACTGCTTCTCTTTTGTTGACTTTGACAAGATTATCAAAATGCATGTTGTTATCACACTAAATTGCCTTGGGTTTTTAGTTTGTTTTTATCCTTTTTAAAGCCTTAGATTTTAATTTTTTAAGTTCCATCCCTTTAAAATTTATGTTTGTTAGGACCCCTTAGATAAATAAAGTGTTGAGTCATAACTCATGTTTGATCCTCAATTGATTTTTGGACTTAGAACCATTTTAGTTCATGACTTAAAATTTTGGTCCCCTTCATGATTTGTCACTAGGATCGATCCCTCCCACGACTAGACCGATGTGACACACCATTCTCCTCATTCTTGACCTCGTGGGCATGCCTTTCTATCCTTGCTTACCTGTCAAATCATTTTTTTAATTGGAGCGCTACCCACTGATCAAGCGGTTCCATAGCGCCTTTCTCGTTCATCATGTTTCCACCACAAGTTATGATTATCACGACTGATGTCATGTTCCTTGTTTTTAGCACCAGGAGTTGGTTAAAGATACCTTCAAGATCTCATATTTAGGAGCCCTGATAACAATTTGTGATTTGAAAATTCAAGAGTGCTTTGCTGCTCAAACTTATAGTTCTGACCAGGCGACAACAGTGCGACCAGATCTAATGCTGAGGTAGCTTCGGGGGATGAAATGTTCGTGAATTCATCCTGAGATCTTGCTGAAGCTTCAAACAAGTGTTTACTCCATAGGTATCCTATGTTGCCTCCTCTGCACATTAATTTTCACAAAGAATTAGTGCTCGGAGTTTGTTTTATCAAGCTTCCACAGTTGTAAGAGACTCATCCTCGTGTCATATCCTTGTCTCCTCTCTTTTTAAACCTGTGAACTTCATTGCTTGTATCAAACTGTGATTACATCTACCCTCCATAGCTATTGAGGTTGCAAGCGTCTAAATAGTCTATCCTTTGCATACGCATCACACTACCCAAAGGCGTTGCTTAACCACACTGTGTCTCCCCTATTTCCTTTGGCATTTGAATTGAGCGTTTCTTACCCAGCTTCAAAGGGCCAATTACAGAGTACCCTCTTAGTGTCTAAAATTTCAATACCGGCATAAATCTAAGGGAGGGATTTCCACAGCCAAGTCTTAGCTTACTAGCATCATTCTGTTTTAAAGGAGCAACTTTGTTCATTTGAAGCTCAACTGTAGGTCCTCCTGGTCATTACTACCCCATAAGCCACAAGAATCTCTCATTCTAAGCTATGGAGACTCCTTAGATGAAGAAGACACACAAAGGGGGCAAGGTGGTTAGAACTGAACCTATGGATATGCATCTTTTTGACACAGAGCCCATGGCAAGAGAAGCTTTTCAAAGAGTGGAATGCCTCTCTTTTTGCCAAAATATGCAAAAGTTCCATCCTGAGGTGACAAGGTAGTTTGCCTTACATTTTGATGGGAGGATAACCAAGGTAGGCGATTTAGAATTTGAGGTGACTGAGGCCTCTATATAAGCTGCAATATGAATCCCTATCACAGGTGAAAAGTGGTTTAAAGACATGGCTTTGAGTTCATCCTATGCCAAGGATTTACTTAAGCCTGAAAATCAAGCCAGTGATTTGTCTAAAGGTGTGCCAAGGAATCAATTGATCGAGCAATTTGATACGATATCGAAGATCATCCAGAGATATTTTACATGTGAAGGGAGGTTTAACACATTGTACCAGTACCATATAAGGATTCTGCTGCATTTTACTGGTAAATTTGAAATGAATATTCCCTACTATTTATTAAGGAGCATAGGTAAGATGCATACATGATTCAATCCAAATCTAAGGATGTGGATACTAACATCTTCCACTCTAGATTGATCGGAATGCTAGTCTTTGAGGAATTGGGTAAGAAAGAGATTTCATGGAAACATTTTGTTGTTGCTTCTCACTTCAAGTTGGATATATCATCTACTCCCCAATCACATAATGAAATTCCTTTATCACTCACCAGTGATGTTAAATCAGGGACTAGTATGAAGAGAAAGGGTAGAGCTCCTGTTCAAGTTTCAGAGGTCATCAATTAGGTCACATGAACTTATGAGGAAGCTTGTCCTTCCCCACAAAGATATTTTTCACCACCTCCTCCACCAGGATTAGAAGAGGTTCCTTCTTCTACCAAAACTACATCCAAGAAAGGGAAGAAGCTACACTTCCCCTCTTCTCCTCCAACAACCACTACCAAGGGAAGAAAACCTTCCACAAGATCATCAGTTCCCAAAGAGGTTTTTGAAGAACAGTCCCCATCAAAAATCCCTATACAAAAGAAGAAGGGTAAAGGCATTAAAAAGCCTGTGGTAAGTAAAGAAGAAACCCCTGTGCAAAAGAAGAAAAATAAATAAAAAGACATCAAGAAGCCTGATGAGGCAGACAAGGCAATTCCTATGCAGGTGGAA
Organism: Picea sitchensis; assembly: GCA_010110895.2. NCBI lineage: Eukaryota > Viridiplantae > Streptophyta > Pinopsida > Pinales > Pinaceae > Picea > Picea sitchensis. Next base: position 9,370 of record SNQJ01S0272558.1, read on the forward strand.
AAGGAGAGCGAGAAAAATCCAGTTGAGAATGTGCATGTCACTACTCCACCTGACAGTCAAACATTTAAAAGATTAATCAAGAAACTTAGGGATGCTAGGAAGGAGGTAGCTCATATAAAAGCATAAGATATGACTCACAGGGCTTAGATGAAAGAACTCATGGATGGCTACAAACACACTCTTGACCTAGCAAGGTTTGCAACAAGAAAGGCCCAACCTCTCCATAGGCAACTCCAAAACATTTATAGGTAGAACAGAGGCTTTCAGTATTAGAACAGGAAGCTCAAGGTAGAGTTGCAACACTTTCAAGATGAAGTATCTCAAAGAATCTTGCAGGTATTGGTTTAAGATGCTATTGAGAAAGAGACACCAGTAGTCAAGGAAAGCACAACTCCACTAAAGAAGCCTACCATTGCTAAAAGGAAGAAGTCTATTGTGCCAAATGAAGATCCTCCTTCTACAAGAAAGAGTGTGAGGTTAAGTGTCAAGGTAACAAAATAGTTGGTAAAAGGTGAGCCCCATTTTTTAGGATGGTTCCTTTTTTGAGGGTAAACTATTATTGAAATATTATCTCTGCCACCTATACATGATTCTAAGTGTTTGATTCAGATTTTTGGGATTTTGTAAAGAGCTAACTCCTTCAGCACTAAGAATTCAGACATTTCGTAGTGCCACGGCGCTACAAAATGGTCTATTTTGGTGTTTTACTGGTGTTCTACCTACAGTGCTACCAAGTCACCTAAAGATAATGGGTTTGATACTATGCAAAGTCACTACTTACTCTACAAATGTTCAAGTTGGAGGTGCCGCGGTTTTTACAACGCTACCTAAAATTTTCACAGAGACGCACATTGGCACTATTGAAATTCTCTAGCCAATATCTGGCAGAGACGGAATTTGCACACAGACGCATCACAATGTCTCTACTTAAATTCGCTACCTAATATCTCGTAGAGGCCAAAGTTTGCACAGGGGATAGGAAGGTTTGGCGCTACCTTTTCTACTTGTCCAGTTTTGAAGTGTGCTACTCAAAGTGCTACCCAAATAAGATACCAATAGACACCAGAGATCCAAAAGGGCCAAGGTAACAAATTTTTGGATAGTTGATGATGGAGAAGATTGCAGAAACAACAACTGGCATCATGATGACAACCAAATGCTCCTAAAGGACACATGGCAAACAAGTATCTATGCAAAAAAAAGGAATCAAGTCAGTTTGAAGATTCTTTGGATTAGTCACCAACTGGGCTTGCCTTCCATGCAATCTAAAGGTGATTCCTAATGCTAAAATTCTTGGCACCGTTGTCGGGGAACAATTTGAAGACTTTTCCCTGGGATTTAACGACACAACATACTAGTCCTAAAGGTGCATTAGAACTTAGTACCTTGAAGATTGCATCTTGCACCTAGCGACTCCATTGTTTCAGCGCTGGCACCTAAAGGCAGACATACGAGATCAAATCCACAACTACCTTTGGTTCCATCTGAGGCTGACCCAGAGAAAATAATCAATAAGGGAAAATTTATTGAATTGGTGTTCATCACCTCCTTCGGGACTCGCGACATGGTCTGACAGCCTCCCGTGGATCCATTAACTCTGGCAGTGATGAGTTTACCAATCACCCACAGGTTTTGGTCTAATGGCATCCATACTGCCTCTCAATTGGTATCATAGTAGGTTACTTCAAGATATCATTTTAACCACTGGAAGTTTTTTATCATTCATAATGGATAAGAAGTCAGAATTTACAAAACATGGATTGCCTTTGTTTGATGGTCATAATTATTCTTTTTGGAGTACCAGGATGAAGTTGTTTTTACAAACTCAAGAAGTAGATATTTGGCAGGCTGTACTAAATGAATATAAAGTCCCAACAACCATTCCAATAGATGCTACAGGTAAGAGACTCTATGAGAGTAATTCCAAAGCTATGTATGCAATACTGGGAGGTCTAGCAAGGTCAGAATTTGTTAAAGTTATGCATTGTGCATCAACAAAAGAAATATGGGATAAATTGAAAAATGTATATGAAGGAGGCACTAAGGTAAAGAGTGCTAAGCTACAATCATATAGAAGTCAATTTGAAAGCCTGAAAATGGAAGAATCTGAAGCTATAGCTACCTACTTTATTTGTATTGATGAAGTTGTTAATACCATGAGAGGTCTAGGAGAAACAATTAATAATAATATTATTGTGCAAAAGGTACTTAGATCACTTCCTGCAAGATTTGATTCAAAAATATCTACAT
>SNQJ01S0272559.1:0-11642 GCA_010110895.2 Picea sitchensis
TAATGATGGAATATGATCATCAATGCAATATGGACCCCACAATGCCTCTCAAATACCCCTATACTCGCTCTAGCACCCATCTGGCTACTCTGGTCATCATAAATCTCTGCCCTGTGATGATGTCCCAAAGTGGGGACATTACATTTTAGCATACATGAATGTGCCCCAAGGAGTAGTGAAAGTTGTCTTCTCTCTATCTTCAAGAAAGATAGAGATCTAATTGTATATAGAGTAGCCATCAATCATAGACAACCTGGATGAATGACTCACTCTCTTCAAAATGTGCTCCATCTTCGGCAAGGGGTAGTTATCCTTTTTGGAGATCCTGTTCAAATTCCTGAAATCAACACATAACCTTATTTCTCCATTCTTCTTTCTCACATGCACTAAATTAGCCACCCATTCTGAAAATCTCAAGGGGATGATGATCTAGGCATCTAGTAGCTTCCTTACTTCCCTTTCCATAATAGGCAACAGCATGGGGTTTATCTATATGAGTTTCTACTTGAAAGGGTTGGCCTCTTCCTTCAAAGGGATTTTGTGTTCAATTATGTTTGTTTCATATGTTTTTAAGTCTTCATATTTCCAAGAAAAAACATCAGCAAAATCTATTAAAAGATTAACATACTCCACCCTTTTCTCCTTTGACAAACTGTTAGGCAATTTGACATGCCTGGGATCCTCCTCTGTTCCTAGATTACATTCAGGCACATCAACCTCTTCAGTTGATCCCTTAACCTTTATAGAAACATCATTTATGTCAAACAATCTTTCCAAAGGAACAAGTCCCTTTGGAATACGGTTACTTGGCAACTGAATAATATGATGGTCAACAATTTTATTCAGAAAATCATCAGTATGAGGGATTTCTTCAGTATCTTGATCCTGATCAATATGAAAATCAGAAAATTCATCTACAGTTTCAAGAAATATTTTCACTTCAAGATCATCCTCAAAGACCTTCCAATGCTTGACATTGTCAGGAATAGAGGGTCTGTATTTTACTTCCACCTCATATTTGAGCTTTGGGGGCAAAGGGACCCTGGAATTACTTGTTGAGGAAACCAAGGAATCTGCCATACAGTTTTCCTCTCTTGGAACAAATGAGATATTAAAATCCAAGAAGAAATTGTCAACAAGATCCCATACTTCATTTATGTAGGCCCTTAACCTAGGGTGCTTAGCCTGATACATATTTCTGACCTGATGGACAATTAACTCAACATCTCCAAACACTGCTAGCTCCTCAATCCCCATGTCTTTAGCAGATCTCAAACCCAAAACAAGAGCCTCATATTCTTCCACATTGTTTGTTGTTGAAAATTCAAGATTAAAGGACAAAGATATGGTCTCTTGGATAGGGGAAATGAAAACTATCCTAGCCCCAACACTTTCCCTGGAAGAGGCTCCATAAAAAAAAAATTCCAAAAAGAGACATTGGAAGGTGGGTCTTGATGAGAGTTGATAGGATGCTTTCTGATTTCAATAGGTGCTTGAAGACCATCAATGAGTTGTAACATATTGGTTCCCAAATCAGTGTCTACTGCAAAAATGGGGTGGTTGGTCGAATTCACTTCATCACTGATGATGTAAGCAAGTTGTGCTTCCCTATTAATCCTTCTTTGTTCACCTCCAAACATAGTGATAGTGGCATATGAAAGATCCATCTACAAGGTTCCCTCCAGTATTTTAATCCAATATCTAGACAAGAGCATCCCAAACTTAAGGGGGACATCAACCACCACAATATCCATGACCACACTTTTCATTGGAAACTAAAACAAGGAAACATCCAAGTCTTTAATAACCCTGAGGCACTTCACCTTCCTGGAATCAAACGAGTACAAATCGTGGTAAGTTTTTGTAACCTCCAACCCGAGCTCCTCCATGACAATATTAAGCATGAGATTGTGAGATGCCCCCGAATCCATTAAGAAGTTGTGCATCACCTTATCGTGGATGCTCAATGAGGTATAGAAAGGAGGGGAGGAGTCATCTCTATCCTCCACCAAAGGTCCTAGTATGACAACAGGATTTTCATCTTGGAGGTTGACTGAATATGTGGAATGAGATGGAGGCTTAGGCTGTAGCACTTTGGAGATGTATCTTTTGAAATCCTCATGCTTAACTAGCTCCAAGAAAGGTACAAGAATTTTAATCTTTTGAATCTCATTCTCGAAGCTAAAAGAAGAGGGAGACTTCAGAATCTCATTTACTTATGGGATAGAGATTTTAACCACTGCCTGAGGGCTATGAGCCCCTTTTTCTTTGCTGCTAGATGCCACATCCTTAGCAAGCATCGTTGTTGTTCTAGTAGGCTGCTTAAGACTGTTAGGTTTCCCCTCTCTTCTTAGAACTGATGTTATATCTATTTGGGTTGTCACTAGTCCTTTCTCCTTTTCTCATCTCATTTAGTTGGCTATCCATGAGGGACTCTTCATATGTAGACTGAGTTGAATGAGGGGACGAAGAGGTGTCACCAATACAATGGATTTCAGGATCAGTTTGTCCTCCCTCTCCTTCCTCATAAGTGACTAGGTTATTTTGGAGGGGGGCTTGGATTTTTTTATCGTCCCCATCCCTATTTATTTGATCTATTTGGATTATCTGAGGGGCATTATTTGGTCTCCTGAAATTTCACATGTTGTCGGTGTTTTGGGCATTCCTATAACCCTGCTTCCCCTCACACTTCAATTTCTCCATTTCTGCATAAAGTTATTTTACCAGCTCTGTTAACTCATCCACTTGGGGGTGGGAAGCAGAGGAACCAGAGGTCAAAGCTTCAACTCTTCCTTTTATTATGTCTCTATCAGCATTAATCCTAAGCTTATCAAATGCCAATATATTGGATTCTACTTCAAGGGTTGTGTCTTACATATGAGCCAAGGAGGTAGCTCTTCTTTCTCTCAGCAGGGGGAAAAACTCAGATTCAAAAGCGCTAGCATAAGTGATCTTGGTAGAGGTTTCAATAGGCTTAATTTCAGTGGGGATCTTATTGTACATCTTATTAAATCTTTTGGAGAAGTTTGAGACAGATTCCCCTTCTTCTCTCTTAAGAGATTTGAACTCTGTGATATAATAAAGGAAGTCCTTTTTATCCCCCCAATGTCTTAAGAATGCATCATCTAGAGCTTCAATTTCATCAATAGATCCAGGAGTCAGCCCCCTGAACCATTTTCTAGCCTCACCATCAAGGCTCTGTACAAAAACTCTCAAATAGACATCTTCATTTTCAATATTAAGATTATCTACATAACTGTAAAAAGCTGAAAGGTTATCTTCAACAATTATGTCTTCCTCTCTTGTAAACTTGGGCATGTACTTGAGGTAATCTCCAACTGAGAGGGGATTCATAGGTTGAGGTAAACCAAGAGGGGCGTACCTAGAATCCATTATGGAATCCATTCTGTTTCTAGGAGGATTATCACCTGCCATTGGGATGTGAACTGTAGGAGAACCAGGGAGAGATGGGGTTTAGACAAGTGAGACTGGAACTGTGTTTTTAGGGGAGAAGGGAAAAGAGGTTTCCCCCCCTTTAGATGTAGTGACTGTGACAGGAGGAGGAGTAGGAAAACCCAAAGTGGGACAACCTTCTAAGCTTCTGGGTCTGGACCACTTTACAATATCAGGGGAAACATGGGTGTCAAAATTTTCTTCTAAATGAGGTCTAGAAGGAGAGAATTCGACAGGGCAACTCCCAAAATTTAAACTTCTGGAAACTCCAACAGATGGTATAATAGGAGAATTAGATGCAACTACTGAATTTTTGAAAAACGAATCATGCAAATTATCAGAATCACCTGACACAGCAATTGAAATCCATTCTCAAGGGATCTTTCCTTTTCTGATAATATTTTTTGGGTCAACTTCAGGTGTAACCAGAGGAAGTTGTGGAGTAGACCTCGTGTGTCTGCTTTTGAGAGCCACAACTGAAACAATGGAGTCACCAGATGCAAGTTGCAATCTTCAAGTTACTGATTTTTGATGCACCTTCAGAATCAAAATTTCTTTGTTGTTTTATCCTAGGGAAATGCCTTCAATTCGTTCCCTAGCAGCGGCACCATGAATGTTAGCACTGAGAGTCACCCTCAGACTGCAAGAGGGTAAGCTCAATACCCATTAGAGTTTTTGTGGATGTTGGTTTTATGAGTGGAAGTCAAATAGACAAAACTTAGTACAAGAATGATTTTAATCACAAAAACTGGACAAGCAATGCACAGGGAAGTGATGTCCTCATTAACTTCAGTAAGTGATTTGAGTTTAAGTGTGAGCAGAAGGAATAATTAGTGAGAGAGATCAACAAGACTATTGTGGGCGTCCGACTTTTAAGAAACTTGGTGAAGAAATACTCAGGCTCAAGAGCACTCTTGAACTCAAGTTTCAGGGACTGAAATAAGTCACAACAGCATAATAATCAAACCTACATTATCAGGCAACTACAACAACTCGACTGGATCCTCCATGCCCGAGCCTTTCAACATAAGGGGAAATAAGGTAACAAAGAAGCTGACTAAAACTGGTCACACCACTACTGTAATTAAACCTACATTACAATAAAACCACAACCCTCGACTTGATCCTCCATGCCCGAGTGTTTTAGCACAGTTTAAACAAAGAGATGAAAGAAGATGACTTCTATTAATGCAAAAGTCTCAAATTTGATACATAACCAAAGAACAGTTCTGGCATCAAAATATTACAAAATAGGGAGCTTTTCTCAACCAGTTGACGCCCTTAAAAAATTCATAAACTGAGATATTTATACTCAGACCCATTTACAACTGCCAGAAGTGTGATCTGATCTAGCCGTCTTGTCTAAATATTTCCACCTGTGTACATCCTCTGTCGGACTGCTCTTGAATCTTCCTCGGGCTGACAGTTTTGACCCTTCTGACAAGGCTTCCATGCCTTCTATTTATGGAGTGAGCCGAGGTTTCAAATAACGGCCAGTGTCCATTAACCAATATTTCCTCAGGATCGAGACAAGGCTAGATAACCAGGGGGCGGCCACTTGTTGTGATTAAATATGATGTTGAATGAGCATACGAATTCGGGGCCATGGGTCTGATCGAGATCTGTGACCGGGACAATACTACTATTTTAGTGCTATCGTTGAAATTTTATCAGTCCACCAATTCTAGGATCCACTAAACCCTGCATGGAGATGGCACCAAATTTAGCGTTTTAAGAGCCTTGGATGCGAAGCAGCAGATGAACGCCATGTATCTTTGGCCTCCTTCCAACATGACATTAGGCTGCGACCTGATGCTTATCCCAAATGGTGTTTCAGGATTTCATGCTTCGGGAGTCTTCACATCACTCGACTCCAGATTTCCTAATACCTGGATTGGCGAAATCACTTTACTCATATCGACGATCAGATCTTCTTCGCGGTCGACGACTATGATTGCTTCTTTGGCAAGATATATGCAATGGGCGCTAGCTTCTCTTCCTAGGACTGCCTCCCATATGACCTTGGGCCATGACTCGGGGCCCAACTCCTGAGCGCTTCACAACTTCGCACTTCGCAAAGTTGGCACTCTGCCCCTTGCAAATCCTTCGAATCGTGGATTCACAAACTCGTTTATCTGTTCCCACATCCCCACCTTCCATCCAACGACTAGGATCTTTCACGGGTTCTGACAAGAATTTCCCCCAGAGAAAGGCTTCCCATAGTTGACGTGTTGTGAAAGGAGGAAGACACGCGTCACTTTGAAAAGCACTCCGGACTTCGAAGAAAACCGAAAGGAGAAGCACCCAAAATCCTGAAACCCAAAATCCGAAGTAAATCATGCCCGTCCGCTGAGGAAGGACACGTGGCATTTGATCTTCAACTTCAGACTTATGCCTGATGATAAACTTAACGCAACTTTATAATTCTACTTGCCTGAGGGCCGCTAATCTGAAATTCACATAGAATCTCTGTCGTTGAAAACCGAACCTGCCTGCTTTCTTGATTTGAGTCCACAATAGACCACCTTGAGTGTTGCGCTTTGTGCTTAATGTGGTTGATGCCTGTGAAAACAAAAACTTGGACGACTTACTCTGGGCTTGAGAAAACAAAATGACCACTGACTGAAACAATAAGGCGATGAGTGTCCATCCTTAGAGAAAAACGAAAAAGCTTCGGACTAAGACTTATTCAGGTAAGACATTAAGGGAAACAAGGTCACTTAAACAAGAGGGAAAAACGACTTTACGAGTTGAAGGGAAAACTTTAAGACCTGGATTTGCAAAAGAGAGGGTGAGACAGGTAAGGATACAGACTTAGGTATTAATAACAAACCCTACGACCCCTAACAACTTCATTTGATAACAGCTTCCATATCTACTACCTATTCATTTTTGACATTTATTAGTTTTTAAAAATATCGACAATACTTTGGATAGCTACAACTATTCTAACTCGAGAGTTATGCGAGGAAAACTATGGACAAGGGGACCAGGTACATGGGAAGGAAGCTTCGAGCAAGTAGGTAAGAGGTTGATAAAAGGAGTGAAACTTGGTTGCTAAAAGGATGAGTGGAGGAAGTAGGGTAAAAGAGTATTTAGGAGAGTACAAGAGAGTACGAATGAGGAAATAAGATCAATGGAGAGAGTAAGGTGAAAATCATGCTTATTATTAAATAGATTTTAATATTTTTGTTAATTAAAAATTAAAAAATAAAATAAAATCAATTTCTCTTCATTAAAACTTCAAAATCATAAATCAAATCCCACTGATTAGTAAAATAAAAAGATAATAATAATACATCGAGGAGTCAGGTCAATGCAGCTCGTGAACTCTTTCGGCGTGGGGGAAGAAACTTCTTAACAATAGTTAAAGTAGATGAAGAGTCAACACGAAAAACTATTCACTCTTTTCAATACACGAACCTCCCTTGAAACCTTCGTGCAAACCTACCTCCATCTTTGAACTGGAATGCTCGATACTCAAACCTTGTTGAACCTTGACCGTGAATAGTTGATGTTATGACTTTATGACATACAATTTAAATGGGACAATTACCCTGGTCCTACACTATCTACTTATGGAAAATTATTGAGAGGAAATATGCCAACAATTCAAAACATATTGAATCAAATATGCCAATAATTGAGAGGAAATATGTCAACAATTAATAATTTTTCTTAGTCAAAACTTAAAAAATGTAATTAAAAACAATTTCTTTTAATTAAAACTTCAAAATCATAAATCATTCTTAATTAAAACTTTAAAAATGTAATTAAAAACATTTTTTTTATATTAAAACTTCAAAATCATAAATCAATCAAATCTCATTAATTATTGATTAGTAAAATAAAATGATAATAATAATAATAATATATTAAAAAATCAAGTCAATGAAGTTATTTATGTATGGGGAAGAAACTTCTTAACAATATTTAAAGTAGATTTGATTATTAATTAGTAAAATAAAATGATAATAATAATAATAATAATATATGGAAAAATCAAGTCAATGAAGTTATTTATGTATGGGGAAGAAACTTCTGAACAATATTTAAAGTAGATGAAGAGTCAACATGAAAAACTATTCACCCTTTTGAATACACAAACCTCCCTTGAAACCTTCGTGCAAACCTACCTCCATCTTTGAACTAGAATGCTCTATACTCAAAATGACCTACCTCCATCTTTGTAATACTCGAAGATATTACATGGAAAATATATATCATACTAACTAATTATTAACCAACTAAGAGGAGTTATGATCGAATCCTAACAAAGGATACAAAACAAGTGTTCCATGAAAGGTCTACATAAGATGTGTTCATTGAAATGCCTACATAAAATATGTTTGATGAAAGCCCTAATCTTCACAAACTTGTGGGGGTGGTCTTTGGTGCAATTAAGTGTTTGACGAGATGCTTGCAAGACAAATGTTTGATGCGATGCCTAATATCAATCATCATGTTGAGATGATCTTAAATAGAGATTGTTATGACATCATTACAAGTTTTCAAATCATGGTCAAGTCCCTTATAGGGAAAAAACATAATCTTTTAGGTTCCCTAATCTATTTATTTGGTAGATATAAGACACAAATTGGCACTCATGTAGGAGATCTTGGTGGATGAGAAACAACTTATTTCTAACGGTAGACAACTTGTTGACAATTATTTGTTGTTTGTCTATATAACTAGAATATGGGCTTGTACTTGGGCGAATTACCCCAACCTCTAGTAATTCCTACATTATTTTTTCTATTTCATTTTTTGAGCAAATGGATACTTGTAGGGATGTACATTGGGGGGATGACTTCCTGAGAGAAGAGGGATGTTGTGATCATGCTCACCCCTGGAGGGGGTAGGTCCGTGGGTGTCTCAAATACCTTGTGGTGCTTATCCAAGACCAATTATAGATCAAGATGTACTACGGGGGATGATTGATGCTATACATGTATGGCATTAAGTTGAGAAATCACACCATGGTGGCCTTTCTTCAGGAGTTTCTCCATTTGGTGAGAACTGGTCATTTCTGGGGAGCCAACTTATAGGCCTTTAAGGGTATATGTGTGATCTTCTTGAGTAAAGCTCATATATAACTCTTGATAATCCATGGTAATTGGTCCCAAGGTGTGAATCCATTCAACACCCAAGACAATATCACAACCACCCATGGAAATGGAGAACATGTGAGTTTTCAAGTGATAATCGCTCATTTGGAGTTTGAAATTATCATAGCATCCCCCACATTTAATTGTACCCCCATTAGCAATGAGGATTTGAAAATTAGAAATTGGTTTAACAAAGAAATTGACTTCCTCAGTGACCCAACGATGAATAAAATTATGGGTGTTATCACTATCAATCAACACCACCACTGACCTATGTTTGATGTAGCCCTTGATTTTTAATGTATGTAGAGTAGAAATACCCATGAGGGCATGGAGAGAGATGATAGGTTCCTCCAATTCCATAGGAGGTGTGACTAGATCTGGGATGGGGACAATGGGTGGTGTGTCCTCTAGGTCAATGGCCTCATTTGATAGTATGTCCTCGGAGGATGTGGAAGATGAGACATCAATTTAGAAGAACTTTTTCTCACAACATTTATGGCCAGGGGAATACTTTTCATCACAGTAATAGCAAAGCCCTTGCATCCGACGTTCAACCGTTTATGTGGGAGATACATTTTGAACCCTCAATGTTTGTGTTAGAGTAGATGTAGCCCCTGGAAAAGGGTGGTTGGTAACTGCAGAATGAAGGGGTTAGGCCCAAATAATGGTCTTAACTTTCAATGCTTATGTGCATGCTTGCAACCAAGTAGTTGGATGGTGCATGCAAACATGAGCCCGAGTGGCATCCTTTAAGCCACTGATAAAACAATCCAGATAAAACTCAATATATAAGCCCTCAGTTTTGATATCCAACTGTTCAAATGAAAAGATGAAGTCTACGACTGGCCCGGTTTATCGCAGCTTGCTGAGTTGTCCCAAAAACTGATATTCCCTATCAAAACGGGCACAAATGCTTTGGTGAACATGGTCCATGAGGGTAGTCCTAGATAATATTTCTTATGTCATTTCCACCATTGCCATCATTCTTGATATGGGTAAAGAACCCCCACATGAAGTTTGGTCTCATCGTCCAGTATATCATGGAGGGAGAAGTAGTGTTCTATTTGATATACCCACCCAACTGGGTTTGATCCATCAAATTTGAAGATCCCCAAGGGGAGTGGGAAAGATGAGGGTTCTCATAATGGGAAGAATGAGAAGTATGAGGGTGGGACTCATGTTGCGAACCCATGTTATGCGTCAAAATTTCTTGAAATTGGTTGGTGAGGTTTGATAGGTTTTGGTGTAGCTCTTCCTGAAATTATTTGGTGAGGGATGATAGGCCCTGTTTTAGCTCATCAGACAGTGAGGCTACCTTAGTGTCCAATTTGTCCAAGGTTCGAGTGTGAGTGGTAGGGGCCATTATGGAGGTGTATGTAGAATGATACCTCAACGATCAACACAATATGCAACATCTAGGGGGTTGGATAGGAAATGAGGGGGTTGAGAGGGAAATATGGTCCATAGAAAATGATAGGTACACATGTGATCAGTACAAGGAGAGGAATCCCATGGGATAGGTATTAAATACAGTTGTCGAGAAGGAGAAGGGTCCACGGAAAAAAAATATCTTAAAAATGAAGGGTACCAGTATGATCAAGAGGAAGAGATGAATCCAATGCGATAGGTCTCAAATAAGGGATCAGGAAAGCCCCAAACTTTTTTTTTACTCCTGCGGAGTTATACTCCGATCTAAATACTTCTGCAATGTCAAAATGCCCAAATTCTTAATAGTAACAAATTTGTAGTCAATTCTCAACCAAAACGCAGGAGGCAAGATTACAAACCTAGAAAATCTTGTGTGTACCTGGTGTGGTATGTTCCCCCCGAGTTAGGGTGTGTAGGGTTTCTATGGACAATGGTTTTCCATGTGCTATAGATCTCTGATATATGTGTGGGGTCGAACAGTGGTACTCGACCCACTATCTCAGGGAACCAACTAAGGAGGTTCGACTGTACCGTTAGTCATACTACCTGATTACCCAGGTACTAGAGAGTATCTTCCTTAGTGTTGTTCTCAGTGGCACTATAGTAGTCAGGTGGTTGATTGATTCATCTACAGAGGGTTTCAGGATATCTAGGCCAATCCATATAGAAGTGTTGTCTGATGCGCTACCACTTGAAGGGGTACCGACAAGGGTTATAAGGGTGTCCAACAACATGAGATTAAACACCTCTTATATGTTTCCCTGACAACATATTTATGCATTGAACAACAAATTTATGTAGCTTAAAGACACCAGAATACATCTCTACCTTGAAAAAAAGTACCCACAACTCCTGCCCAGGAAAGAGCTTTGATACCACTTATAAGGTACCATATGTAAAATATTACGCATCAACTAGAATATTTAGCAATTATCAAGGGAACAACAAAATATTGAGACAAAAATACCGGACATAATACCTTTATTCAAGAAAGAAATGTTCACTTGCCTCTTCAAGGGGGAAACCTCCAATAGAACAGATCTTTTCCATACAACTTTCTCATACCTCCTACTCTTATTCACACTAATTCTATCTTCTAAAGAAAATTCTAGAGGAAGATCCCTTCTAGAAGCAAAAGCTTCTATTAGGTCTTCTTACATTGACTTGTTCACATTTATTTAATGAGCCTTATTAACTAATGTCAACCTTTATTACATGGAAAATATATATCATGCTAACTAATTATTAACCAACTAAGAGGGGTTAGGATCGAATCCTAACAAATGATACAAGACAAGTGTTCCATCAAAGGTCTACATAAGATGTGTTCATTAAAATGCCTACATAAAATATGTTTGATGAAAGCCCTAATATTCACAAACTTGTGGGTATGGTCTTTGGTGAAATTAAGTGTTTGACGAAATGTTTGCAAGACAAATGTTTGATGTAACACCTAATATCAATCATCATGTTGGGTTGACCTTAAATAGAGATTGTTATGATATCATTGCAAGTTTTCAAATCATGGTCAAGTCCCTTATAGGGAAAAACTTAATCTTCTAGGTTCCCTAATCTATTTATCTGGTAGATATAAGACACAAATTAGTGCTCATGTAGGAGATCTTGGTGGATGAGACACAACTTATTTCT
>SNQJ01S0272560.1:0-11614 GCA_010110895.2 Picea sitchensis
GTGATTCCACCCATTGGTCCCCGTAGCATCCAACAGGGTAGTATTGTTCTTTAATGGCGTTCAGGAAGGAATCCCATGTAGGGGGCACCACAAACATTGTAGATTCTTCCATGACCCTTTGCTCAGAGTAAGTATCCCACTAGTCTTTAACATGGGGAATGACCTTGAGAAGTGCAAAAGTGATATTTTCCCTATCGGAAAAATTGTGGACCGAAAAAATCCTTCAAGCAGATTCAACCATTTATCTATAGCATTTGCATCTATCAGTACTTCAAATAATGGAATATCAAAATTTACTTGTACCTTGAAGGGGGTTGCATGGCCGCTTTATGACGATGCTTCTCCTGTGGGCAACTGTTGAAGGATCTGCGCGAAGTTGTCTATCATTTTGTTCCTTTGTCACGCGAGGGCTTCCTCGAGCAACATTTTAATAGGATCCCCTGCTCCATCATCTTTCTTTTCATCCCCCATGGGTTGTTGTCGGGCTCGGCACGACCGATCTGGTAATGGATCGATTGGTTCGAGTCCCAACTTCTTGTACCCAGATCTTGTCAGAGACATGCACAAAGAAAAATAAATGAAGAGAAAACCGCTTTGATACCACTAATCTGGATTTAGGAGCGGAACAAACTGATTAACAAACTTAATACAATAAACACAGATATATGGAGAATAACACAAATATCCAGTGAACAATATCTTCTATTGAATAATAAAATAGGTTGAAACTGTAAAACTACAGAAATGAAACACTTGTTCAAATTGTGGTAGCTATCTCTGAGAAGAGATGTGGCTTCTACGCGCATCCATTTGAGAAAAATGGATTACAATGAGGCTCCAAAGGCCTTTTTGATATTACTCATGAATTCCAAAACACTAGACATCCATAACTTTTGCATAACTTTTGCATACGACCTCTGTTTTAGGCGTGTGATAGCCCGTTGGAAAGGTATTTCAGAGAGATACACATTCTCCTATCAAACTCTAACTTCATCTATAGTTTGACTGTGGCAAGCCAAAAAAACAACATTTAGGGCCCCAAAATGGCCTTGGAAGTACAATAAGATGTGCTAACATGAAAACATACAAAATAAGCCAGTTGGATTAGGCGAGAGGCCACCCGTATCCACCTGGAGGATGTGTGGGGCTTAAGACAACCCCAGAAATGTAGAACCCACAATTACAAAGCAATACGAAAGAACGTGTTGAAAAAACCCAGACACGAGGAGTCAATTGGAATATGTGGGTGGCCACCAATATCCACCTAGATCATTGGGTGAGTTTGGAAGGATGCAGGACACGGTGAAAGTATTTTGCAATAGTCAAAGTGCAATTCATTTGGCTAGAAATCCAGCTTATCACAGTAAGACAAAAAATATTTCTGTTAAGTACCACTTTGTAAGACAGGTTGTTGATGAAGGTGGAGTGTCTTTAGAAAATGTCCATACAAAAGTAAATTCTGTAGACATGTTTACGAAACCAGTTTTGTTAGAGAAGCTACGGTGGTGTTTGGCTTCTCTTGGGTTGCAGAAAAGGTGATGAATTAATTAAGGGCATGATATATCAGGTAAATTGTTCTCAAGGTGGATATCGTTGGAAACATGCCAACGAATTTTCTCATGCGGTCACATGCACATGCATGTAGCTATGTTAATGTGCATGCATGCAATCTATTTATGAATTGCTCGTGTAATTATGTAATCTATTCATGATCAGTTTGTATCACTGAGTGATAGATGTTATATATGTGAGCATACCCATAGAAGTGGAGTACACAATGTGAGTGCAAGCTTGTGCAAGGAGCAGAGAGTAGAGTGTGTGAGGAGAGGATGATTGTATGCCTATGAAGACTATTGTAATTCTCCCTTGAATAATAAGAATACCGATAATCATTATTTATGCTCTGTTATATGCTATGTTTTGCTTCCGCTGCCTAACATGAATGGCTATGAGAACCGAGATAGATAATGTCATCTAATATCTCTATTGGCTGTAGTAGAAGAAGCACTCTAGTCGTTGGCATTTGATGGCAATTCACGGGCCTTCCCTATTAGTGATTTGGAATACCAAGAACAGGCGATGCATATGGAAATACAACAGTTTTAATATTTTGTTTTGCATAGATCGTGATCCCTTTGATTTCAAGGATGCCTACATTTTGGCGATGAATTAGTTCTTCTATTGATTAAAGTTACCAGTGATGGCAATGCCAATGGTCAAGTCGGTGGTTTGTTTCTTTTTGTAATGCATGTTGCCTCCGATGCATATGCATTTTTTCGTTCTAAGAATAACCCATGCCCTCAACGGGTAATGAAAATTTTCCATCCAATGGGTTCGATTGCTCGCCCTTTCATTTTCTGTCTCTAGCTTCGACTGCAGAACAGGAAGGTACGCTAGGCAATCACTAACGACCAGTTACATTAACGTTACAACGAAGATATTGAACGCATCTGCCACTAAAGGATCAACGGGGTAACATCTGATTCATTTCGTGTATTTGGATTGATCGAATTCCCGACCGCCTTTTTCACTCCCACGAGAGGTACTGCACGTGGCCGCATGAAAGTACTCATTCGAAATTTGAAACTTATTATTAATTTAGTGGGACTGCAGCAATACTGACTAATGGCTGGAAGGAAAAACCTACCTTTCGGATCCAGTTTACAGAGTTGAATATTGATAGGAAATCATCCAATGAAGCAGCAGAGAATATCGTTCTCGAGGTCCAACCTCGTGTTATGGGGCATGCTTGAAAACAATTATTTACCAAAATCCAGCACTATAATAATAAATAAATTTAAATAAAGATTATGAAAGCACTAATCCTTAAATTAGTTTGAAAGCCAGCATTATAGTAATTAATAAATATAAATAAATCTTATGAAAGTGGTCATCAGTAAATTAACTTAAAACAACAATACAATCATTGGGGAATTTAAGACGTGCCAGTTGTTTCAACTGTTCACACGGAATTCAAGATGTTCCAGTCATTCCAACTTCCAAGTGTTCACACTTGCACAGAGCGGTGAAGTATAAAATAGGAGATCTGGTTAAGAAAGAAAATCCCTGCCTGAAGAACAGAAGAAAACAGAAGGGAATGGAGGTTCCGCAACCCTTTCTTTTCCTGTGACTGTCTTAGGCGCTGACTGCCTTAGGTGTGTTTTCCTGGGAAGACAACTCTATTTTGTGGACTAACTTGGCTAGCCGCTAAGTGACCATTGAACCAGCTTCCGAAGCAGAACTGTCTTATTTGGTGAAAATATTAAAATGTTATAAGGTGTTGTGTCTTCAATCTGATCAACATATATTCAACGTAGGTTTTATTGAGTGGATTTTTGTAAGAGGTCACATGTTCAAATCCAAAGAGATCCTCTTAAGAAATCACAAGTTTAAATTTAAAAGAGATAAGTTATGTATATCTTCATAACTTTACTAGTCAAATTGTTGAGCAAAAGAAAATCCTTATCCCACAAATAACATACAATTTGATGTCATACACCAATTTAATGTTTAACTTCAGTCCTTAAAAATATATTATTATTATTATTATTATTTCAACTAAATTATTATTATCATGGTTCAACCCATTTTCCACTTATTCCAGGGAAGGGACTATGATATTCTAGTTGATTATTGGACATTGGAACTGGAATACCAGCTGCAGTAGATCCTTTAATTTGAGGGGTAGTGGTTGTGGCTCCTGAAGAGGTGCAAGGAGATTATTGGAGAGCCTGTCTTTTTGGTCCTATCCTTATGCGGACTAATGTGAAAGTAATTGCATCTTCAGCAAAGGGAAATTTGGATTTGATTATGTGAAGGAGCGTTTAAAGAAGAGGCAGATGGTCCTCTGGAGCTACCACTTTATCGCTGAGTCCTAGGAGGCCAGTAATATTAGTAGTAGTACTCTCTCTCGGAAGGTGGGAAGTTGTAGGACATTGCTCGGTTTAGCTACAACAGCTCTGCTTGCTTCCCTAGGTATGTTATTTGTCCTCTCACCTTACTTCCCCAGGTATGTTCTTTGTCCTCTCACCGTAATGTGTTCGTGTGTATAGCGTGGGAAAAGGGTGATGATTAAGAAACCCAGTTTTTGCCGCAACCCAACATTTAGAGGTGAAGTTTGGAGCCGGGCGACCAAAGACCGAATTACAGGAATGTCAGATGAAAAAGGAAAGATTGATTGCTCAGCTAGTTTAAAGCTATTTAATGTTTTGTGTTCTAATATATATAGCGTGAGTGGGCCTAATGGTTAAGAACATGTGTTTCTTCTTAAGAGGTCACAAGTTCAAATCAATATCAATAACAATTAGACAGGTAGAGGGGATCCCTTGAAATAAAAACAGACATATCAGTATCAATAATAACCGAAAACATATCAATATTAATAACAATCAATCTATAAAACCTAACTAAGGCTATGGTTAGGCATATCAGTATCAATAGCAATCAGGCTATAGAACCTAACTAAGGCTATGTGTGTGCATACATGGAAAACGCAAGAGGAAGAGAGGGCGGTAACAAACTTAACTTGAGATCTAAGACCATGTGTGTGCATTCATGGAAAATGCAGGGGGAGAGAAGGTTGTAACAAACTTAACTTAGAACTTAGGCTATGTAACAATGTGAAAGAATGAGAAAGATAGTTGATGCAAAAAATACATAGGGAGGAGTGAAGCTTGCAATAAGCTTCTAGTCTAGTCGAAGTTGGAGTTGTAGCAGTTGTGTACTACTACCCAAAGTTGGAGTTCTGTATTGCTACAAGCCTTACAGGGATGCATCTATTGGTATGGCTTTGTGGTTGTTTGACTTCCTCAATTACCATGGATGTGAGTTCGTTCTCATATCTGCCTCAAACAAAAACAACATTGATGTAGAGTGTAAAGAAAAAACATTATGAAATGGATAACATGTGTGTGCATGCATGGAAACTATGGAGTAGGAAGAAAGAATATTGGAGATGTGGTTGTATTTGTTAGAATAGTTTTTGAAATTTGGATGTAGTAGAAATGTTAAGAATGTAACAATGAGAGAGTAGAAAGGTAACAAATTTAACTTAAAACTGAGATTATGTAATAATGATGAGAAATGAGAAAATGAAAAAATTTAAGTATGGCAAATCATCCTAAAAAGTTAAAATAAGAAATTAAAAAAATACATAAAGAAGAGAAATGCAATAAAACTTAAACTTCAAATATTAGAACCAATAAAATTGTAAATAAATATCTTTTTACAAAATATTTAATAAAAAAAAAAAAAATTAATGTTACAAAGTTAGAGATATAATAAATATATTAAAATTCAAATATGAAATAATATTCATTCAATCCGCGAATCCAATGCTATACTCCATGACTTATCTCCAACAGATTAATAGATGCCTAATAAATATTTTATTAAAAATATTTAATAAAAAAAATTACAAACCATATTATAATGTTATGTTAGGAATATAATAAGTTCTTAACAAATACTTGTAAATAAACCATATTATAATGTTATGTTTTCTTTTTTTTTAAATAAAAAGGGGAGAGCCTGCTATACTATATTATCAAAAATTGTATCAAAATGCACATAGTCGAGATTCTGTATCAGTCAAAATGCTGCCGGAATCCGGAAACCAGCATCGAAACCAAGCATAAACAACTATAATCTGTCGGCACCTGTCCTGCCCGGAGGAAACCAGGACAGGTGCCCAAAGTCTAAGAAAACATAAAACTAAAAACCATAAAACATAAAACAGTAGCATTAAACTAAAAACCATAGGACCTGAGAGGCCTAGGTAGTTGGTGACCTGTCATCATCATGGGGCCGACCGGGATGGCGAAAGACTGAGCACATAAGGGACACTTCCGCCGAGCTGGAGCGCCAGAGTAGGCATCCAGAAAGACGTCCAAGCGCTGGCTCAAAATGCTTGCTCGATGCTCCAGGTCAGCCATGTGGCTGCGGAGCTCAAACCTCACGAGCCGACGCCGTATAGGCATCCGTAAAAGACGCCTGCCGCCGGGCTCATAATGGTTGCTCGATGCTCCAGGTCAGCCATGTGGATGCGGAGTTCAAACACCAAGGGCAAGTGTTCCTCGCGGAGGAGAGGTCCATGCATGCCTCCACCTACGTCCTCGCGCCTAGCTTCGTTCTGGCCATCACAACGACCTTCCTTCGCCATCACATCTCCATCATCGACTGCATCATCCAAATCTGGCCTGGGGATCTCTTCCACAATGCAGCTAGGAGGGAAGGCTTCCACCCCCGAGTGAGTGTGCAATCCCCACCGCTAAACCTCCCTATGTCACTCATCAACTCCATTGGCAGCAGGTCCCCCAGAGTCGGGTCCTCTTCTACTATGCATGCTGGGTACAATTGCTCGTTGCCACCCTCAATCGTTGTTGTGTCCATGCCGGTTATAACCCTCTACTATGGTGGAGAGCGCAGACGCTTCCGTCACAGCCTTCTCTTCATCACCCAGTGGTGGCCATTGCCAGCATTCGAGTTTCGCCGAGCGTCGTTCACGCTACGCTCAGCAATTCACTGACGAGGCTGCCTCGCTTCTTGGCATGTTGCCGAAGTTTTGTCCAGAAAAACAAAACGCACCGACTTGTTAGAAACCAATTCCTCAAGGCACTCATTATCACAATTTCTCCAGCCTCCGACGGAAAGCGTAGCCAAGACCCGAGCGTAAAGAAACTCATAATCCACCAGATAACCCAATAACTACCTTTATCATCGCCGTTGCCGTCTCGCGACATCACAGGAGAGTCTCCCCCATGGGCGTAGCCGGGTGTTACGCGCCCTCCATCCGTGAGGTGTGGGTGGTGTGGATGCCATCAAAGATTTAAGCCTTGGTCGAAAGGGACAGCTTTTGGCACTCCTTCGCTAATTTGCTCCTATTACCGTTATTATGTTATGTTAGAATTAATAAGTTCTTAATAAATACTTGTAAATAAATATTTTTCATAATATTTAATAAGAAAATATTTTTAAAAAAGAGTTTTACAGTTAAAAACCATGCTACATTATTACTAATGTTACGATTAGTACACTATAAATTATTAATGTTACTAATGTTACGATTAGTACACTATAAAATATTAATGTTACGATTAGTACAATATAAAGATTAGAAATATAATAAATGTATTAAAAATCAAATATCAACTCATATTCATTCAACCCTAAATTGAATGCTATCCCCCGTGGCTGGTCTTCAACACAGACTAGTAAGTGCTTCGACAGAGGCTAAATAAGTGCTTCACATACCTTGGATAAACTCACAATTTTCACGTGTCCATTTATGTAACCATATGCTAAAAGTGACACCGTAGTTCGGTAGACTCGTAGAAGTACAGTCGCGCGAGACAGCTTAGATGGTAAGACAGTACTTTTCTTTCTCTAAGTGTTGGGAGGAAGTCTTGTGGTTTTGTTAGAAGCTAAATTTATTAACTATTCATTAAATATTATAGTTACTAAGACGTGGGTACAGTGGATTAAGATGTGATTTGATTTTATGTTACAATATATTTAAAATAATAACAAATATGATATATATTACATTAATTAAATATAATAATAATAATAATTTAATTTTTAAAATTATAATTAATAAATAAAAAACTTCAAAATTTTAATTAATATATATATTACCTCTTTTAATTTAAATATAAAAAATATCGTAAAAAGCTAGAAATAGCACTCTTCTAGCTACCATGATCTCATCTCTAAAGCAAATATCGAGACATATTAATATGAGTTGTCTATTTATGAAATGTGATTGGTTTATATTAATTTTTTATTTTTTATCAATATTTAGTTAACAAATTTCGATTATCATTAATTTTTTTTATTAATAATTAACAAAATTTGTTAGTCGTCGAAGCATTCACAAACATTTGTAGGCGTTTGCACAGTGCAGCGAGAAATTAAAATACTTGAATCATTCACACGCGTTTGCACAATGCATCGAGAAATTAAAAAAATCCCCATCCATTTTTTTGCACAACCATACATTTAAATTAAAAAGAAATACATCTTGAAATAAATGACAACGCAACCATTAACTTATTCCATCCATCAAATATGATCAAAACCATTTCCATACAGATATAAATTGGTATATGTGTTGGTATTTTGGTTAAAGAGTAATTTTACATTTATAATTAAGAAGGTATGTTGGTTACAAGAGTTATGGTTAATATAATCAGGTAAAACAATTTATTATTATTAGTCTTTGTCAAAGCACTAATATAGCAATGAGTTGCTATTGATTTGACATTAATTTGTTTTATATTATAAATTAGTTTGTAAAAAATAATGTTTAACTTTAGAAAATAAATATATTTTTGATATAGTAAAAATATTTATTTTTCTCATTTATAATTGGTTAATATATTTCAAGTCTCATTTTGTCTTCACTTATTTCAATATTTGAAATTAATTGTATAATCAATAACAACATATTCTAATTGGTTCTACAACATATATAACACTTATTACACCACCACAATAAAAGCAATCTTTGATGTTGATGTTTTGTTTTGGATGTATCATATCATAACATATTAAAATATTATATAAATTAAAATATATGTTATATATTTTATAATATATGTTAACACATAAATATTATAGAATATATATTATAATATTATATAATTACACTATATATTATATATTTTATACATATATGCTAATAAAATTTTATAAATATATTATATAAAAATGTGTATTATAATTTTATAATATATATGTTAAGATAGTGATAATGATGATGATGAAAAAAATTATGATGATGATGATTAAAGTCCACTAAGACCTAATTGGTCTATCAAACTCAAGACTAAGTGATTACTTTGTGTTTTCTTAGAAATTTGTTTTTTGTGCTTGAAAACATTAAGAGAAGCTTTCTAAGATCACCATATGGTTGAGTTAAGAGGTTAGAAGGTTGGTAGTGTGATCGATTATTTTGAAAATGAGATCTTAATATGGGCATAGGCTCTGACACCGTGAGAAAGTGGTTTTCATTAATCCTTCTTAGTGTCACAGCAGACACTATTTCATCCCATGCATGCTTTTAAGACTGACCAACTACCAATTTCACTATGGAGCTCATGAGAATTTGTTCTATTCCAAATGCTTTTTTGTTTACATTTGGAAAAATAGATAGATAATTTGATCTTCTAGATTAGGGCTGATTAAGCATCTTTATAATACCTAATTTTTTTTTTTCCAACTTCTTTATCACACCACATTTTTTTTCCTTAAATTTTGATTGACATTTTTTAATAATATCTTTATTCTCAGAAAATGGTTTCTTCCATTCCCTCAATAGTTTAGCCAAGATCACGCATCTTTATGCCATCCTCGCTTAAGTCAATGGTTCTTATGACTTGATTTTGAAGCAATTTTCGCAGTCCATATCATTTCATGTTGTTTAATCCTCGTTTCCATACATTATGCATTCATAGCCATGCTCTCAATGGGGAGAGGCTTGTTTTTACCAGGAGGATGGGATAGGGTTATTTCCTTTAATTTTGAGATTATGTTATAAAATTCTTTTGTATTTGCCTATCTTTCTCCAAGATTCAATGGTGAGATACTACGCATACTTCACACATCCATAAAGAATAACGTGTAACAAGCAGTCTCAAAGAGGAGTTTATTCTATCCCAACTCCAAAGATCGCTTTTCTGATTTACAATTGTTTTCAAATCCATAATAAGCTTCCATCCCCCAATAATCTCAATGTTATAATTCCACCTGAGCTTGTATGTGGTGAATATCAATTCCAAGATATTTGTATGAAGTCACTTCCTCCAAGTTGTTGTCATATACAAAGGTATCATAAGGGATCTTATTAGACTTAATAATCATGACCTTAGTCTTATCAGTATTAAAAGTCATACCCATATTGGAGCAAAAGTCCTTGAGGATTCTTAGTTGGTTTTCAAGATCATGGGGACTCCTTGCCATAAGAATGATATCATCGGCATAAAGAAGAAAGTTGATGACTATACCAGTGAGAGTAGGGCCGACACAACCTACTTTTTCCAAGCATTCTTCTAACTTATCAATGTATATGCCAAAAAGGATAGGGGACAAGGGACAACCTTGTCCGACTTTGATATATTGCAGTTAATCTCTTTTGACCAACCCTCAGTGTTTTTAAACTTAGCAATAACGTTCCCATACATCTTTATTGCAACAACCCTCAACTCGAGAGACACTTTTATCTCTTCCAACCCATTCCAAAGGTTTTTCCTAGGAACCATGTCAAAAGCTTTTCTAAAGTCAACAAAACAACAAAAAAGATTGGTTTTAGTATTGCAGAACTCCTCTGCAATGATCCTAAAGGTAACAAGATGGTCCATAGTTGAATGATATCTCCTAAACCCGGCCTGGCCTTTAGCTCTTTTACCGTGACTTTCTAGCCAAATGCTAATCTTCTTTTCCAAAATAATTCCATAAAGCTTGGCTAAAATCGGGCTAATTGTAATGGTCCTATAATTAGAGGGAATGTTTTTATCCCCATTTTTTGAAATAGGAACAATGAGGCTTTGCATCCAGGGTTTAGGGAAGCCCTGCTTGATTGCTAAGTTGAAGATCTTGTGTATGTGAGGGATAAGGATTCGCCCTCTGATTTTAAAAATTTCAGCTTGGTAGCCTTCAATGTCCTTAGCTTTCCCATTTGCGAGCCGCTTAACCCCGAACTCTATGTCATCTAAATAAAAAACTTCTTCCTTTGTAAGGACAATAGGAATGGTGTCCATGGCATTAGAGAACTCGTAAATATTTTTAAGGTAGGAATTCCAGTCCGTTAAGGGAATCATATTATTTTCTTTAGTATTACGTTTTAGAATTTGGCTCCAGAACTTCTTAGGATCCAACTTGTATAGTTGTGAAAGTTGCTCTTTCCTTTTATTGATATAGTATCTTTTTTTCTCCTTTTAATTAGGGTTTTGTACGTATTGATCTTATCGAGTTTTAAGGGCTCATTAGAAGCATCCCTAATGTATTTCCTAGCAATTTTACATTCTTTATCATACGAAGGGTTGGTTGTTCTATTATTCTTTTTATGGGACACCTTGAAAGAGAACTTGTTAATAGAAGTGGAAAGGGTATTTGTAAAATTATGATAGAGTTCTTCAATGTTGTCCTTATAAGTTAGGAGGTTTAATTTACTATTTAAATCCTTTAAGAAAATGTCAACTTTACTTTTGTCAAAGCGCAAATTCCTTTGATTATCAGAATTCTCTTCAATGGTACTCCTATGCATGGAGAATTTTAAATTTAGGGTTAAAGGTTTATGATCAGACTCAGGCTCATGGTCATTTAAAAGGTCAAAAGTTGTTATTTTGTTGGAAACGGGGATATCAGATATCACATAATCTAACACTACTACTTAACCCACGAATACAAGTCATTTGGTTAGCGTTTGGCCACTTCATTACTCCATTGCAAATTATTAGGTCTTGAGAGCTGCAGAGCTTGACCAACTCAGTACCAAACAAATTCTCAATTAGGTCTTCAGAGCTTCTTTTATAGCTATTAGATAAAACAAGGCCCTCATCTAGCCATAAAGGATTATGGTTGGAGTCATCACTTAAAAGAGTAGCTTGTTTAGTTG
>SNQJ01S0272563.1:0-11614 GCA_010110895.2 Picea sitchensis
GAACAGGAGAGGATCCCTTCCATAATAAGATCCATTGTATGGTGTTTCCCTACCTCAAGGGTTTGATATAATAAAGTGGTGTTTTTCTTCTATATTGCTCTTTGGATCTATTGTGTATTCAGTATTTGTGGTGATTATATTTGTAGATCTATTCAGGTTCTTAATAGCGCCCCTTAGAATCATCGTGAGCGACTGTCGCAGTCTGTCCTCACGGCGTTGTGGGTCCTCTCGAACTAGGTAATCGTTAACCTATAGTTTGAGCCACGACAAGAGTGCTACTAGGCTATGGCAGGGCTGTTATCCACACCTCTCCCTCAACCTCTCTAGTAGTCGTGTGTGTGGCCCCTTTACTCCATATGTTAGTCTGGTCGGCAAGGTATCGTCAGCCTCCATCATCAACAATCATGTCAGAACATGTCCACATCATATCATCTAATCAAAAGTACTAAAATCACAGTAAAACCATGAAACCCCAATAGCACACTCCGTGACTCGATCCGGAGTCCAAGGGATTTCGTCGATGCCTCTGCATCCTCAAGGTCCAAAACCCTGCACACTCAGTAAAACCGAGTCAATAGCACTTGTCTATGTCAATGCAGTAAAACATCATGTCATCTGCCATAACTCATCATAATCAAGGAAAAATGTTTTAATATCATAATAGTCTGGATCACTTGTGAGCAAGTGTCCTCAAAGAATAAGTTTTCTCAGTGCGCCAGAGCAGGATGTTACACCAACCCTTTTCCGATAAAGGAACAAACACTGAGGACGATGTTGTACTGAAGAGGGAGAGGATGTAATATCCCCCAAAATAATTAATTATTAAAGTCTGTATGCAGTTAGGAATTTATTTCCGTTTTTGGTAAATTCGTATTTGAAAAATTATTGCCATTTATGGCAATTCCAAATTTGAAATTTGATTAATTGTAATTAATTATTGTGATTTTTGGGAAAATAATTGATTTTCCCAACCAACTCTTTGACTATGACACATGTCAAAGAAAAATATTTTTTTATATTAATTATTGAAAGACAAATGGAACAACTAGGTTGAAATGAGCTTACCATGACTCCATGAGTGGGGAACAGACTTGAACTACCACATAGATGAATTTTACAAGTGGAAAATGAGGAATTTGGACACTAGCAGCCTTTGGAGATCAGGGATTTGTAAAGCTGCGAAAATTCCCAAACGAGGAAAAAAATGCTAGGCACAAAATGCTTTTGCATATACAACATATGGGAGGAGACGAGATGCTGCTTAGTATGCTAGAGAAAGGATATCACTTGTTGTTATGAGTACTATTCTGAGTGTGAGGCAAGGGGATTTCTGATATGAAGGAGGACTATAGCAAAAGATGAGCATTGGAGTTCGTTCTTATGGATTCATGGTCAGGCTTGGGGGTGAACGAAGCAAGTAGTTTGGTTGTTCTGTTCTATAATTGGGTGAAACTTGGTTGTTCCATTTGTTGTCCCAATACTTTGTTCAGATATGTACATATACTCATTTCCTTGTTGAATTGTTTTGTTGATTAATGACTGGTAGAATGAAATGAATTGGAGAATAAGTCTTTACAATCTATTTTTATTCATTTAGTAAAGTTAAGAAAGCTACGATGAATTTTAGTTGTTAATGGGGTTGAGTTATGAAAAATACATGTACATAGGATATCCATCCAAGCTAAATAAAATATAATTAGTATTGTTTTAATTATAACCTTTACCAGGTATGTAAAACTATACGTACAGGTATTCAACTTAAGGAATATTGGACTGTTGGAAATGCCAAACAAAAGTCTGGAAATGAACATAAGATATAAATATTAAGCATCTAATGTACTCATACACATAAATATTTTATAGACTCCTTGAATCACATGAGATTTCCAGTATTTTCCATTTATCAATCTATATCGAAAGCATAGAGAATTACAGTCCTTTTTACATTACAAAAAGACCCTTAAGAAACATTTTAGTGGGATATAATGCATGCTACATGTTACAGAGGTTGTTCAACTCTTAACAAAGATTTAATATTTCATATAACACATGATATCATAACTGTTAAATAGTGGAGTCATACTAAATATAGGGTTTTCTTCCCTGTTCAATCTGTTTATTCCATTAAGGAATTAAAAATACAAGTAACCAATTATCTATGGAACCCTTGGTGCAAAATTATCATGACAATAGTATCCTAGGGTGGAACCCTGTACCAATATAAAAAGAACCTGGAAGTTAAATTCTAACGCCGAGAGTTGGAACTTGAATACCTTTCGAGTGAGGAGATCTCGTAAATCCATTTCCTCAGAATGATTAATCCTGCAAGGGAAAAATCGAGAAATCAATAAACAGAGTTATGAACAATCAATGAAATTAAATATTGAGGATAAATTAAGGATTAGTAAACAGTGTTAAGGAAATCAATGAAAATAATTTGTTGAAGTTTCATCACACTAATAATACTTAGCTTGGGGGCGGCGTGGGTGCTTTTCCATCGGTGTCGCTGAAGCGAACTGTCCAGTCTGAAGGGGAGGAGTGGAACTTGAAATGACGGATGGGTACCCTCGCAATAGAAATAGGGGTCCCATCATTAGTTTTGTAACCGAACAGAATTAACCAATTGCCCAAAATGTAAGCAAGAAAAATATAGAACATTGTTAAACATGTAATATATTGCATAACCATAACAATAAAGAAAACACAGTCAAGAACCCAAGCATAAAACGAAATCTAAATTACGATTTTCGAGCCTACCATAACCTTTCTATCTTTATCACAATCTATTCCATGGGAGAGAATTCGACGGAGTTCTGTATACTTAAATGACCTTCTTACTTATGTAGAAGGAGTATAGATAGACATCTTAATCACTAATTTCAGGAACAATGAATTTAGGGTAAATTCTACACCCGGAATATAAACTCAGGGAATTAAAATATTTACATCAAGAGAGGTCTTACGACCTTGAATTTTCTTGTAATAATCATGCGAGAAATAAATATAAAGGATACCACAGACCTGTTACAACATGCGTGCATTATAGGAAAGAAGAAATTCGTTACAAACACATGGGACAAACCCTTTATGATTATACACCGTGTTTTTCTTTAAAATGAAAATAAATCATAGGAAGTCTAGGGAGGCGTCACTCGAACATTCATGCAAATACCCTCAATACAATTATGAATGTAAAATATATTTACGACTTATTATACATGAAATAATGAGGTATATTTTACACATACAGAACGCCCCTAGTGGTTTAGGAATCACTATAGAAAAACTCGTGCAAGACTTAACCACGAGAGCTTTGACGATAGGTATGTCACGCATAAATTAAGAAAAAACAAATACTTAAACAATCAAGAATAGAGCAAGGTCATGGTATAACTTCTTGCAAGAAAAAAAATCCGAAATGTTATTACGAGACAGTTCTTGATTCATGAAACTAAACTGCCTATGTAAAAGTTGTATACAAGTCCCAATGAAAAACCTGAGTAACGAGTGGTTACCCTCACGGGAGGAGACAGGCTCCAAATCGGCCACGAGTGGGAGATACTTATTCTACATAGGGCATGGATGGAAATACAGACAAAGTTTTAAAGAACAGTGAAAAGAGGGACCTCAACTAGAAGCCGTAAAGGAAAACAGTTACAGAGATAGTCTCAAATACAATTAAACCTTTCTGAACTACCACTCTTACTATACATAACTTAAGTGATAGAGTCGTTGTGGACTTACCTGATAGAGGAGGAAATCAGACGGTTGTGCATCCATTTTCTTGCCTTACGAAGAGCAGGAACACTCCTTGTCGCCGGTCTTTACAGACAAAGAAGCATTGCAGAGGTTAACGTTGGATGGTTTTACGAAATTCAAAGAAGCCAAAGGAAAATGAGACATTAGTTACCTAGGAGACTCTCGTATCACAAAGTAATGGCGAAGGGATGCTTTGGGTACACTGGCCATGTGAATAAACACGCCTGGCATATCCACACTGGTCATAATAACCTAGAACCTGTACAATGCAGAAGCCTCATAACTTTCAACTAGAGAATTCAATGTTATTTACAGACATGTATTAACTGCGCATTGAAACGAGCCCATAACACTGATAGTGATAATCCTTGTCACTAAGTCGGGAGGTTTCAGGCTAGACAATGAGTATTAGGGTTATGACTTGTCATGCCAGATGGGATTTCAACCCTCAATGTTAAACATCGTTATTCGATCAACCCTATTGTTTTACAAGTGGTGTATGTTAAGTTCCCGCTAACTACTATGTTAAAATCCCTAACCAAAAACTGGTAAGAACGTCCATTGCCGGTGACAGTTAGAGTGCGCTTACAGTTAGGGTATAGTTGTTGCAAGGAGACCCGTATAGACATATGCGAATAAGGTTAAACATTTCAGGTAAGACATACAATAATTCATTCATATAAACTCAATAAATTATGTTGTCTTGTATGACTATAGATATTGGAACTATATGTAGATATATCTGTATAGATATATGGTAATGGTTTTTATATATAACATTAACAATTAAACAATTCTTGATAAATGTAATTATAAGGTTATACAAAAGAAAAGGAGACTTGAATGTATGTGATTATTGTAATAAAGTTTGAAGTACTCCTTCATTTGAATATGAAGCAGAGAGTACTAAGACTTGTTTAAAAGTGGATCTTTAGTGAAACACTTTTGTGGATCCCTTGATAAAGGTAGAAATCATGTAGGCTAGGGTTACCTTAGACTTCATGGACATAACCAGATCACAATTTCATGAATAGTCTCAACCTTAACCTGTTGTGACAAGTGTTATCACAATTATTGAATGATTGTAATAGGCACGACTTCATGGAAAGTTTAACCACCTTGCTTTAGTTGCTTGTAAATATGAGTAAGCATACGTCGTATTCTGATGGTAACGATTATAGTTATAAACTAATCAAGTCTAACAGAGTAAATAAGTTTTAATGCACCTAGCCATTTTGTTTTTATTTGGTAAATTTTGGGTACATTACAGGGATCCCATTGGTGTTGGTGATAACACTTTCCTCATAATCAGGGAGTGCTACATTTTGTGGTTACTTCAAAAAATTTTGTACCATACTTGAGGGAATTTCATGTGATGTGGCTTGCATGGTGTATTGATTACCCTTAATTGTACCATGATAGACATACACATTGGAGGTATATTTCTCATGGGTTTCTATACCTTATCTTTATGCTTATGAAAAACACTTTCTTTGAGCATTGGACACTTAGAGGGCATGATTGTGTTCTTCATGAAGCACACATACTCAAATCCACTCAAATTGACTCAAGTCAATCAACTTGAATCAACCATACTAAAATTGACACAATTAAACTCCATTCAACCCAACACAACCTAACTCAAATCCACTCAGCTAAATTTGTATCATCTCAACTCAACTCAACTTAGTTTGAGCCAAGTGAACTCAACATAACTTAACTCAACTCAACTCAATTATACTAAACTCAACTCAATAAAATTGATCAACTCGACTTGAATCAACTAAACTCAATTAAACTAAAATGAATTATGCTTGAAACAACTTAAATGGTAATCAACTCAATTCAAGTCAGTTCAACACAAATCAACTCAAGTGGACTCAACACAACTTGAATAAATTCAACTCAGAGTTTGTTTCTCACATTGAAGATGGTTTGCCTTGGAGGAGGAACATTGGGAATCTTGGATGAGGGTGTTTGTCCTGAAATCACATGGAGAAACTTGGTTTTTTCCATGGAGATTTGTACTTGAATTTTGAATATTTAAGTTTATGAGTAATCATGTAGGTGTAGTTGACTTGGAGATACACAAGAATTATGATATTTCTTAAGTACTTAACCTTGGAACATTGCTTGTTAGATGTGCATGCCTTGAGCATGACATGTGTCACTTAAAGTTGGAGCACACTACATGTAGGTCTATCATATGTAAAATTAGGTTGCTTCTAGTAGACTTATCCACTTTGTACTATTGGGTTCCTTCACCTTTCATATAAACAAAGATAAAAATATCATTTCATGAATTCTTTTTTGTTCACTCATGTACTCACATGCTTGAGTTAGAGATGTGAAATCTAAAAAAAAACTAATATGTACTCTTCATATTTTATCTCTTTATCTTATACATTAAGCTATAAACATGCAAGCATGTGGGTACATGACTGATTAATAATGAATTCATGGAAAGACGCTCTCTTTTTTATGAAAGGTAAAAAACCCTAGTAATAAAATAAAATAAACCACAGTATATTTGTACTCTTTATACTTTATCTCTTTATTTGAAGTGTTAGGGTTTAAGTGGAACTAATCTGTTTGTACTCTTCGTATTTTTTAATATCTTATTTATACTTTAAAGTACATATTCACATCACACCAATGTGCATAACGAATATAGTAAAGGCCAAGAAAATTCTAGAAGATCAAGAGCTCATGGAAGTAAATATTCGCATAACATCATTATCCACAACGTATAGGGTTAAGGCCAAGGAAATTCTACAATATATGTGGTGAGAATGATGAGAAATGCACAGATTTTATAACTAATTACTAAAAAGAATAGTGTGTTAGGTATGGAATAAAAAATAGGGTCCACAACAATTCGAAATTCAATTTGGAATAAGTATTTAATATTTTAGAAATTCAAATTGGAATAAGTATTTAATATTTTAGTGTGTAAGAGGCTTCTCGGGATCGATGCATAACCATTTAATATGAAATAAATAAAAAGTTTTAATGATGTGTATGTGGAGCTTTCTTTGTGGGGTACAGATACCTTGTACTTTAAGGTTTTGGCTTCATGATATGATTTGGAAGTAAAATGTACTTTGTCGGTTCATTTATACCTTTTATTTTTTATATCTTATATATTATTACCGATATATAATTTAATATTAAATATAAAAATATGAAAAAATTACCCTTTTATTAATTTTGGCTAATTGGAAAAGTACTAACGTGGAACAGCAGAACCCTAAGTTCTATGTATACAGAGACGAGACGCCACATAAGGAGTGGGTTAACTAGGGAGTATTCTTTTCTTTCGAGTTACTAGCTTGTTTTTAAATTTTTTATTAATGTATAATTTTGATCGTTTTTTTAAACATTTGGGTTGGTTTAAAATGGGGAAAATCTCCTAGGATAAAGCTATAAAATGTATGGAATTTTGATTCATGTAAAACTTAGATTACTCCTGAAATTTTAACTAGATTCAGGTCTTTTTTTAAACCTAAAAAGTGGGATTAATCTTTCCTCTCCAAAAAATAACCTTGAATCCAGTCAGATTTTCAAAAATAATCTGAGTTTTGCATGGATCAAAGTTCTATGCATTTCATAAGATTACCCTAAAAATTTTGCTCCATTTTAAGTAACTCTAGAAGGAAGATTACTCCCTAGTTAACCCACTCCCTTATAGCAAAAAAATCTTTATTACAATAATAAAAAAAAATAGAAATCAATTTATGCATAAGCATTGACGAATTCCCGACGACATAAAGTATCGAGAGTTTTATTGGAATACTTACCGTTATCGATGGTTGACTAAACAATTATCAAGAATTATTTTTTATATCTTATATATTATTACCGATATATAATTTAATATTAAATATAAAATTATGAAAAAATTACCCTTTTATTAATTTTGGCTAATTGGAAAAGTACTAACGTGGAACAGCAGAACCCTAAGTTCTATGTATACAGAGACGAGACGCCACATAAGGAGTGGGTTAACTAGGGAGTATTCTTTTCTTTCGAGTTATTAGCTTGTTTTTAAATTTTTTTATTAATGTATAATTTTGATCGTTTTTTTAAACATTTGGGTTGGTTTAAAATGGGGAAAATCCCCTAGGATAAAGCTATAAAATGTATGGAATTTTGATTCATGTAAAACTTAGATTACTCCTGAAATTTTAACTAGATTCAGGTCTTTTTTTAAACCTAAAAAGTGGGATTAATCTTTCCTCTGGAGTTCTGTTTTTCAGCCAAAAAATAACCTTGAATCCAGTCAGATTTTCAAAAATAATCTGAGTTTTGCATGGATCAAAGTTCTATGCATTTCATAAGATTACCCTACAAATTTTGCTCCATTTTAAATAACTCTAGAAGGAAAATTACTCCCTAGTTAACCCACTCCCTTATAGCAAAAAAATCTTTATTACAATAATAATTTATGCATAAGCATTGACGAATTCCCGACGACATAAAGTATCGAGAGTTTTATTGGAATACTTACCGTTATCGATGGTTGACTAAACAATTATCAAGAAGTATCGTTTGAGACATCTTTGAAGATCGGGACAGGATTCGGATTTTATTAAAATTTGAAGTCAACTGTGTCATAAAGAAAAAGGAGTGAACATCCTTCACAGAAGCTATTGTGGGGAGACTCTAGTTTCAGTTCACTGAAAGAGGCAGGTTTTGTAGCTTAATATCGAAATACATCCGCCAGCCGCCATTAATGAGGTTCCGAGATTCATTATCAGGATAATCCGCGGAATATTAGAGGAGGATACTTCCAAGAAAAGGAACGTGATAGCGTACAAAATCCATGAATGACTTCCCCACCCATAAAAGTATTTGTCAGTGCCATCATTCCTTTTCCTAGGCTTTTCAAGGAAAGGGAGATCATGTTAGTGGAATTTCACCTTTTTGCCTCTATCCGATTTTGCATATTCCTAGAATCCTTGGGCTCCTCTAATGGAGGTTTTATATAATGGCTGTAGATTGTTTTCCAATTTCAATACAGATGTTCACAATATTCTCCTCATTGAAGTTATTGTAGACATCCAATCTGAAATCTTTGGATGTAAATCATGGCTTCTTCCATGACCATATCGAGTTTTACGCTCTGCACCTTATTGGTTATACTTCAAAGAGTATTCAGCGCCTGTGATGACTGCGTGAATTCTAGAGCGTCATATTATGGAAGTCCAGATGGCCTCGGAAATGAAAGTACTAAGACTAAACCCTAGCTCCTGAACTTGTTTTTGCTATTTTTTTCCACAGTTTATTTTGATGGCTTATTTCAGTTTTCATCGAACTCCAATCAATGTAGTGCAATTTTACATTGATATGTCATTTCAATACGTTATGAACATAGAGCCATAAGCTTAAGCTAGGAGGGTTTTTGCTTTGAAATAATAAGAAATTTGTTTTTCCTTTGATTTTATATAATAAAGGGTTACACAGGCACATATTGAGATCTCTTAACACCATGGCTGTAGAGCAGCTCATTTATATCACTTGGGTGCTTTGCAATTCATTGAAGAGTTTCCCTCAAGAGGCACGGCCTTTCCATACTGTTTTTCTTCATATGTATTTAAGTTTATAGCCTGCTTTGGCGGTGGAGAAGTGAATAAAATTTGTAGCTGGCAATTCTGGCATTGTCTATTTCTATTTGCAGTGAATTATAAAAAAGTTAATATGTGACAGGAGGAGCTTGCGGATATGGTTCCTTTGGGAAAAATCTGAATGGTGGTGACGTTGCTGATGCCTCTCAGCTGTACAGAGATGGCCTTGGATGTGGTGCTTGCTACCAGGTGACAATGATCACAAACCCTACTCTGTTCATCATCTTCTAGCTAATTATAATTCCATTGCAAGGTTTATCTTGTTATTAACCAGTGGTGAGGAAAACAGGTGATCTGCACTAATCAGGAACTCTGTACAGAGGATGGAGTGAAAATCGTGATAACCGACATGGGGCAAGGCGACCGGACGGATTTTATTCTCTCCCATCATGGCTACTCAAAACTGGGTATTAACGCTAATGCTAGTGACCAACTAATAGCCATGGGGGTAGTAGACATTCAGTACAAAAGGTGAAACCAGCTCAATGTCGACAAATAATTCATTGGTCACTAGATTCGACAGAGTTTAAGAATAATAATTACACTGAAAATTATGAATACATTCAAATATTTCTGTGGTTGGCCTGCAATGGTATTGATAAAACTTTATATTTATGCAGAATATCTTGTCAATATCCAGGGCAAAACCTCTTGATCAAGATCGACGAGAGCAGCAACTTTCCATACTATCTAGCTTTTATATTCTGGTATCAAGGAGGCCAAAAAGACATCTTGGCAGTTAATGTTTGCGAGGTTTGAAATATGGGCTCCATCAATTTTTATAGGCCGTTTAAAGCAATGCTTTCTATGTATACTAGAGTATATTTATCTTAAACTTCTGATCTTTTAAATACTAATGAGATAAAAAAACTCAAATCTAAACTTTTGGATCTTTTTAAAGAAAAATGTCATTAAGATAAATCTAAATTAATGAAATCTATTTATTTATTTGAGTTATAAATTTTTCATATATAATAGGAACAGGAGGTTTATGTTCATATCACATTTCCTCATTTCCATATAGAATGGTTAGTTATTCACATTAATCAGATTTGTTAATTATTAACATTAATGAAATTAATAATAATTGAAGGATGGATTCTTCTCCCACAAACAAAAATGATGGATTCTTCTACCACAAACAAAAAAATCCTATACTTCAATTTGATTTATTCTATTATTGTTATTAGACTCCATCAAACCTCTGGTCGTGCAATAATCTCTTCCTCTGAAAATTTACTCATTAAATTCGCTCGATGCAGACTGCAACCTTAGAATGCAAACTGCGCGTTAGAAACCATGGTGCTGTGTGGGATGTAGTACCGCCTCCCGTGGGTGATCTTTCCATACGGTTTCTTGTGAGCGATGGTGATCAGCAACAATGGATTACAGCTGCCAATGATATACCAGCGAACTGGACAGCGGGGGCTGTCTATGACTCAGGGATCCAGTTTGACAGTTAGACCCACAGATCGTTTTATATAACTATGTCCAGTTTATAAGCAACAAGATCAGCATTTTCTACGTATTAAATCAAGTTGATAGGGAGTCTTAAAAGCATAAAGCATTAACCGGTTGTTTCATTGGTTGTCTGTTCTAAAGAATTCATTCAGCTGTTGTAATGATGGCATCCCGTGATTCATACTTGAATCTATTTGACGCCCAACTAATGCTATTGTTTGATTGGTTGCCTATTCTAAAAAAAAATCATTCAGCCGTTGTAAAGACCGACATCCACTGATTCATACTCGAATTTATTTGATGCCCAACTAATATTAATATAAGTACAATTGTATGATTGAATATAACTTGTTGCCAAGAATTTCTATTCTTGAAATTACTACAATTAATCGCTTCATATTATAATGATTGCACTGAAGCCGATATCGAAATGGAATCAATCTCGAAGTTTCTCTTCTGATTACAGTAACCAGCAGTGATATGTATATTCAATGTGTATAGGGAGATAGATGAAATTATAGTATGCAGAACTGTACATTTGTATATCTTGGATTATGTTTAGATTTGGATTTATGTCTACTTTATGATAGCGCACATTGTTTCTTGTATACATCATTTTATGGAAAGCTCCATAGGTTTACTTTAACAGTCGTGAAATATTTTTACCTTTCAGTATTCTGAAACGAGGTAAGATATTCTGAAACGAGATAAGAACAATATCGGTGCAAATTTCAGATCCTTGTACACTTCAAACATGCTGCCGGGCT
>SNQJ01S0272565.1:0-11614 GCA_010110895.2 Picea sitchensis
ATTTGACAAATGGATAGTGTCTTCGATAGGGAAACACAAGTGCTTCGACGAACCGATGGAATTGGGTTCGTCGGAATACAAACGTTTATTCATTGGAAGGGCATTAGAACATCATCAAAAAATCATGCCAAACATACTAGTGGGACTAGAGTTGTTGTAACTCCACTTAGGATTTCTATGTAAGTGGTTTGATCTCTTGAAGAGCTGCTTTGTCAGCCAATGCGATGTTAGTAATTGCTACAAGTTAATCATCCATAGCTTGAGCTTCATTGAATTTTTCCATTTGCAGTATAGGATTGGCCACGATGCTCACTTCTTGATGCAATTTCTAAAATTTATCATGCTTTCTTCTTCAAGCATGGCCTAGAAGTACTACAGATCCTAGGAAATCTACTCGATATATGCCATGGTAAACAAATTATTTAAAGGTGATTGGGGAAGTAGGGTCGAGGCTACTTGAGTTTGGTGAGGAGGGGATGATGGAATCTTCTATAGTGGGGGAACATCCTCCATAGGGCATCTGGGGGACCTGGAGATAATGGATCTAAAGTAACACGATCAAAAAATTGTTCTAGAGCTAGCTTCATTTGCGATGATGTGGTGGCCAAGGCTAGAGGTGTCGGCACTTCATGGAAAATGGGCACCTCGAGAGTATTTTCAATCTATTGCTAGGGGTATTATTCAACAGTGACAACTAGAATTGGGTGGTTGTACCTCAACATAAAATCCTAGGCATGTAATGTTTCCTTGATAGAGGAAAGGGCATGATGGGATGCAATAAGATATAAAGGGAGGAGTAAAGTGTGGGTGGGCACTAGTGGGAGAAATCACACATATGGATACATACATAGTTACATAATTCTAATTTATTTTATGGATTTTATGTATGTATATAAGTTCCCCTAACACAATTCCAACCATGGAAAAATGATTATTGAACTAGCTAACTGAACCCGTTGTGGAATATATATGTGTGTGTGTGCCAAGTTATCATAAAAAACATCAACAAAATCACCTTGTAGTTGGTTGGACCATCTAACTGTGGGAGGGGCTGGAACTACTATAGTAGTTGTAGGTGCATCCTAAGTTGGGGTATCGATTAGTCACATCAATATGGATGGGGGTAGCTTGGAAAAAATATTTACTAGTTGTGGCTTCTTTGTATGATTCTCTCCATGTAATAAAGTATTCAGTTCATGAAGTACTAGCTTGAGGCCACACCCAAAGTACGTGGCATCACCCATAATGTGTTAAGTGAGCACTGCGAGCAAAATTGGTATTGTTGTCTTCTATATAACTAAGGTCCCTTCATCTATTTCACAAACAATTGTTTCAACCTCCTCAAAACTAGAGTCTAAACCAACACCCTTTTTCTTGTTTGTGTTAATATCCAACTAATCAATCTTCTTGTCCTAAGTTCCTAGGCATGACTGTTGAAAGGCCTCAAGGAGGATGTAATTTACCCTAAAAGGATTTCTTTTTTTGTGCACCTTCCCACAAGGACAATTTTTTATCAAAGGCCTACTTCATTAGGTAGAATGAGAACAATGATAACTTGAATTTATACTTATTTGTGCCTCAAGGTCAAACATAGGTATTGTCCCTATCCATGGAAAATGAAATCTTACCCCCATGAGCATTAATCAAGGACCGAGGTATTGAAATGGCATCTATGACTACTGCCACCATTCAATGATACCATTTGAAAATTGTTGCCTCATTGAAATCTTGGTTTTGAGAGTCCTGGTAGACCCTCCATGAATCATACTGAAGGGATAGGGATACTCTCCCTCTAACCAAATGAAACCATCATGGTACATGTTCAACGTGCATTGGTGTAGGTAGCCAACAAATCGTTTAATAAAAATATGCACCAATTCAACTTGATGCATTGAGAACTGAAATCCACCACTATCATGGTGTTGAGGGAGCACTCCCCTTTCAATGAATTCCTCATGATTTTGCAACTCATCAGTTGGTAGGATAATTGCATTTGGGGATCATTTATCACATGAATAACAACACCTCAATTGCCTCGATGATTACCATATTCATCATAGAGGCTAAGCTTTCCTAGTCACTTACCATGCTTTCCTATGCCATGGAATGCAACACTTACATCATAACCTTCAAATTATAACCTAGTGAGTAAATGAAGGTCCCGTGCATGAATCATGTATGGTAAGTCCAATCATAACACATTATGATACACCCAACTAACAAGGAACTCTTCACATTAGGAAACCTCTCCTATACACATGAATTTTGGTAGGTCTAAAAGCTAAATTAGGGAGGATCCATGGAAAGGTTCAAACTCTGGCTTTAGTACCTATGTGATGTCACCAGTCTCTAAGGGTGTTGGGTTCATATAGACTAAAGGTTGGAGGTTAGAGAATAGATCACCAACATAGAAATTGTAATCCATGATTCTCATCTACTCCACTTTACCATATAAGTCACCTACTATCTCCACCCATGAGTCCACAATCTCTTCAATAATAACCACCTTTACTCGCATGCACTTAGCAACAATGACTTTTCCTATGAAGGCAAATCTGAATGATAACAACTTATAATAAATTATAATTACTAGTCGTTGAAATTTCTAGATGTTACATATTAGTGTCAGAGCTATTGGTTCCACACTAGACTTGTATGGGCCAGAGTTCAACAAGAATTTGCAGAGCTCTAGTTTTAACACTGAGCCTACATGAGTTGAGTTATACTTAAGGAAAAATTCAGACTGGTAAGTGATTGAATTTGGAATTTCATCATGTCCATGGAGCGCATTAAGTAAGAATGCATAGATATGCGCACTAAATATATGATATTGCAGAGTAAGCACAAGAAATGCACCATAAACAATGGTGCATGGGTGTGTGCACTAAATATTGGGTCTGTGCAAAACAAATTTTTGGTGCAAGCGCACTACTGATACACGATGTACATGTTAAAAATTAACATCACGCATTGGTGTGTGTTGAATACCAGTGCATGCATAGACTTCAGAAGAAAGGATTATGACAAGATGGTGTAGAGTTTTCATGAATTCATCTAAAAAATCTTGTTTCCTACACATTTTGTAGAATTATCAGTGATTAGAGAAGGAAAAAATCGGTGCAAAAGGTCAAAAGCATGGAATATACATAGAGGAATTACAATATTGATGATGAATTCAAGTATTTGTATGTCAGTTTGGGTGCTGATGGTACAAAATCCAAGGAGGAGCACATGAACTTGGTAGAAACTATAAAGGGATTGCAAAGATATGTCCAAAATTATAAGGTTGATAATGAAAGGCTTATGAAAGCCAAGGAGCATCAAGATGATTTCAGTGTCAAGTTGATGCAAATCCTGGACAAGATAGAAAATAAAATGGAAAAGGAGACAAAGACAAGTAGGTCAAGAAGTCACAGGTCTCATGATGAGAAAATAAGAGAAGCAAGAAGTGCTGGTAGGCATAGACCTCACTCGCCCAAGCATTCTTTTAGGAAAGCGCACAGTAGCTCATGTCCATCTATTGTCAGAAAACATAAGATAAGAACTAGGGTGGATGAGCTATAGGGAGAAATGAATAAGATCAAGCCTCCTACCTTTGACAGTGAGCACAAGAAGGATGGGGATGCAGAGACTCGACTTCTGAGTATGAGGAAGTATTTCCAGCTGCATAATTATTCTGCACATGTAGAAGGGAGAATTGTTATCTATCAGCTAAAAGGAAAGGAAACAATGTGGTGGGACCAGTATGTGTAGGTGAAACACATTGATGAAAAGAAGGTTACTTGGAGGTAGTTCAATAGGTATTTCCAAAAGAAATACTTAACCAAGAGATATTGTGATAAGAAAATGAAGCAGTTATTTGAACTCAAGCTTGGGAGTATGACGATAGATGAGTATGAAAGAATATTTTTAGAGTTGTTGAAATATGTCTCATTCATAAAGCATGAGCAAGTTTATTTTCAAAGTTACCTGAGTGGGTTTCCTTCATTTATCAGTGACAAGATACAATATGACGACCCTAAGATGTTGGAGGAAACAATAAGGCGCACTAAGTGTCTTTATGAGCAACAAAGGGGAAGACAAAATTTAAAAAAGTATTGGGAATATAAGATGAAAAGCAAGGTGGATCTGAGGAATAAGGGGGCTAAGCCACCATTTTTCAGAAATACTACGCAAGGACAACCAACTCCTAAGAAGTCCAGAATGATAGAGATAGTGGAGAAAAATCCAAGGAAAGAATTTATTCAATGTTGGAGTTGTGGTGGAGATCATGTGTAGAGATTGCCCTCAAGGAGGTGATAAAGCAAGGACTATGTACAATGTACTCCAGGCTATGATAGTTTAGGACATGGGTAGAAATGTACCAAGGATTTACACAATGATGGATAACAAGCAGGATGAGTTTCAATCATACATGTTTGAAGTGGAAGGTAAGATTAACGAACAACCCTTTGCTATTTTAATTGATTCAGGAGCTAGTCATAATTATCTAGATCCTAAGATGGTGGAAAGGTTCCAATTGCCAAGAAGAAAGCTTGGGAAACCTTGGTTGATGCAGTTAGCTAGTACAAGAGAAAAAAGGAAAATTAATGAGATGGTTAAGGCATGTCCGATGGAGATGAATGGACTACACACAAATGCTGATTTGAATATTATACCTTTGGGCTCATGCGATTTCCTAATTGGTATGGATTGGTCGGATGAGCACCATGTTGTCCTGGATTGTTACAATAAGACATTCACTTGCTTGGATGAGGAAGGAAACTTAAGAAAAATTCAAGTAATTCCAAGAGTTGTCTCTATTAGAGAAGTTTCAACATTGAAATTGAAGAAGAGCTACATGAAAGGATGTCAAATATTTGCAGTGCACATGGAACACAAAACTAAGGATAAAGTGACAAGTATTGAAGACTGTGCATTAAGGAAAGAGTTTGAGGATGCATTTATAGAGATACCAGGGTTTCCATCGAAAAGAGATATAGATTTCTCTATAAATCTGATGCCTAGAGCAACTCCTATATCCAAGACTTCTTATAGGATGAGTACGCCAGAGTTGAAGGAGTTGCAGATTCAACTTGAAGAGCTTCTGAAGAAGGGGTATATACACCCAACCCAAGTGTGTTGCCTTGGGGTGGCCCAATATTGTTTGTGAAGAAGAAGGATGGTATGTTGAGACTTTGTTCATGCAGTTGAACAAAGTAACAATAAAGAAAAAATATCCTTTGCCAACGATAAATGACCTCTTTGATCAGCTGCAGGGCACAAAAATATTTTCATAGATTGATCTCATATATGGATATCATCAAGTGAGAATTAAGGAAGAGGACATCGACAATACTACCTTCAGAAGAAGTACATACGTTATGAGTTCACAATGGTTCCTTTCATATTGTCAAATGCACCAATTGTCTTCATGTGTTTGATGAATGGATTTTTCAAAGAGTATTTGGATAAGTTTGTCATTGTATTTTTGAATGACATAATTATTTACTCAAAGTCAGAAGAGGAGCATGAGAAACACTTGAGAATGGTACTGCAGGTATTGAGGGAGCATCAAATTTATGCAAAGTTGAGCAAGTGCTCATTTGATCAACGACAAATTCATTATTTGGGACATATTATTTCCAAGGAAGGAAGAGCTATGGATCTAGAAAAGGTAAAATCCATTGAGGAATGGATGACACCTAGAAATGTCGTAGAGGTAAGGTCCTTCATGGGACTGGCAGGTTATTACAAAAGGTTTATTGAAGGCTTCTCACAGATTGTGCACTTGATTACATCCTTGCAAAATAAAGGTGCATGATTTGAATGGAATCCAGATTGTGCAAGGAATTTTCAACACTTGAAAATTTTGTTGACAAGTGCGCCAATTTTGAGAATTGTTGATCCTAATGCAGACTTTGTTGTGTGCACAGATGCATGAAAGGAAGAACTTGATGGAGTCTTGAGTCAGAATGGACATGTGGCGTGCTACGAATCAACAAAGTTGAAAGAGCATGAAAGGATCTATGCTACTCATGACTAAGAATTAGCAACCATAATGCATGCCTTGAAGATGTGGCAATGTTATCTTATGGGTAAAATATTTGAGTTGAGTATAGACCATAGTGGTCTAAAGTACCTGTTTGGAGAACCAAGTTTAAATGCTAGGAAAATTAGGTGGTTAGATTTCCTCAATGAGTATGACTTTGAGATAAATCATATTAGAGGAAAGGAGAACAAGGTGGTTTAATCACTCAACAGGAGGGTGCATGAGATGCATGCTACAACCATTATCATGTACCAGTCATATTTGTACGACAAAATTTCAAAAGTTTCCAAATCAGATCTATGTTATATGGACATAAAGGTGACTTTACAACAAGGTAGGTTGCAACAAAAAATTGAAGGTTATCAGCCAAGAGAGGATGTAATCCTCATGTATAGGTGCATAGTCTATGTTCCAAATGATCAAGAGTGAAAATTATGATATTGTCAAAGATGCATAAGGTTCCTTATGTTGGACATCCGGGCTACCAAAACACAATTATCGCAGTCAAAAATCAATACTATTGGCCAAGTATGAGAAGGAGGTTGTTAGTTTTGTTACCAGATGCCTAGAATGTCAAAAGGTCAAAGATGAGCATAGACATACAGATGGTTTGCTACAACCTTTTCCCTTTCCTGAGTGGAAGTGGGAAGTTGTGACCATGGATTTCATTACCAAGTTTCCTAGGACTGCTAAGGAACATGATTCCATTATGGTGGTGGTGGACAAGCTTACGAAAAATGCTCATTTTATTCCAGTGAAGTCAACGCAAAAGGAAGCTAACATTGATGAGATATACATGTGAGAAGTTGCTAAGTTGCATGGTATACCTAAGATAATTGTGTCTGACAAAGATTCCAAGTTCATGTCGAAATTTTGGAAAGGGATATTCAAAGGAATTGGGACAAATGTAAACTTTAGCAGAACATATCACCCTGAGATCGATGGTCAAACAAAAAGAGTAAATCGGGTGATTGAAGATATGCTCAGGATGTATGTGATGGATAAGCCATCAAAATAGGAAGACTACTTACATTTAGTAGAGTTTTCTTACAATAATGGATATCAAACATCTTTCAAGACAAGTCCATTTGAAGCATTGTATGGCAGAAGGTGCAACACACATGTGAGTTGGGATAATGTAATAGACTGCATAGTGGTTGGGCTAGATTTGCTCTAGGAAATGGAAGAGAAGATGGTAAAGATAAGGAATAATTTAAAGGATGCCCAAGATAGGTAGAAAATATGCGCATGTAAAGGAAGAACCCACAAAGAGTTTAAAGTGCATGACCACATATTTTTTAAAGTGAAAGCCAAACACAGTTCCATGAAGTTGGGGAATTTCTCTGAGCTAGCAACACAATATTATGGGCCATTTGAAATTCTGGAGAGGATCGGTCCCGTCGCATATATGCTTGCATT
Organism: Picea sitchensis; assembly: GCA_010110895.2. Classification (NCBI taxonomy): domain Eukaryota; kingdom Viridiplantae; phylum Streptophyta; class Pinopsida; order Pinales; family Pinaceae; genus Picea; species Picea sitchensis. The sequence goes on from SNQJ01S0272565.1 coordinate 7,451, forward strand.
TCCTGCATCCTTGTGCATTCATAATGTTCTCCATGTGTCATTTCTTAAAAAGTACGTACTTGATGCTAATCATATTATTGATTGGAATGTGATTTAGGTGGATCCAGAAGGCGATTTTTGAGTGCGACCGGGTTGCATATTGAATCGAAAAACCAGGCAGCTCTGGAATCGAGCCATGGAACTGGAAAAGGTCCAATGGACTGGGTATGGTCTTGAGGATGCAAACTGGGAGAGCGAGGATGATATACAAGCAAAGTATCCTCATCTTTTTGAAGATTTTTGAAATTTTGTATGTACATGTGTATATGATGTAGAGGACAACACACAAATAAGGGGGAGGGGAATGTAATGTCCCTAATCTAGACCCTTTGTAATTAAACATATAGGATGGTGATCCATGGTGTCAATTGTAAATTTAATGTACATATAGGCTGGTGAGTCGCTGACACTAAGTTTTGGTGTTGCACGCATTTCATAGTCTTGCGCACACTTGGGTAAGTGCACGTGGTGGCACATGAAAGAAAGGGTGAACACATTTCACAGTGTTGAAGAATGACTTAGGAGTGTGTACTGATCCGAGTTATATATATATGTATATATATGATTGTATAGGTATTGAGACCATAGATCTTGTGTGATTATGAGGCTGGTCAGCCGGGAAACATATAGGCCAGTGCACCTATCCATGTAAATATAATCATAGTTATTCATATAATATTACATTGTTGCATGCAGATAGACTCAGATGAAAAGAGATGGGGGGATGACTCCACCGGAAAAGGGAAAAGGGGGGTGAGACTTAAGTCTTAGGGAATATTTTATAATATTTATGGAAAAGTGTATGTTATGAACATGTTTTTATCCTAAGTTCATGAGGGAAGGGAACGAGTCACCAAGTGGATTAAGCTACTTCTGAAGGTGACAAGTGTTCACTTGAGGGCATGCAATACATATTTCTAGCCTTAGTGTATTTTGCGGCATGGTTCAATCATTTTCTAGGATGAAAAAGAGAGAACTCATTATGGGGAATTCATGTTTCAGGTTCTCGTGAGCAGAAGGGGGTCAGACAATATGGAAAATATGATTATTACTTTATATTCACAAAGAATCCTGTAAGGGTTTTATATATTGTAATTAAATATTTCTATCAAAGAGGCAGGTTTTCAAGCCCGTGATCAGTACCTTTGGGTGAGATATTTGTTGTTGAATAGGTGGGTTGTCAGGTCCATGAGCATACTCTCCAGGTGAGAGTGTTGCTAGGAATTTTTCCTTGGTGCACTAGGCATTAGATATAGGGCTCAAAGATTTCTTTTCCGACCTATTGTTAGTAACCCTGGAAGGGAAATGGGGCAATCAAAGGACTATTGAGAACATAAGTTGCACACTTCCTTGGATGTGACAAGTGCATGGGGAATGAGAGACTGTAGGCTAGCTATAACAACGAGAACCTTGGACTGAGAAATTGTGTTGAGTATCAGACCATATCCTGTCACTAGGAACCCTTTTTACCTGGTGGAGCTAAGCCCCAGCTCTGGGTGACTTGTTGTTGAAATCTCATGAGCGACAAAGTCTAAGGCTGGGAGGAATTTCTGAGATCTGCGAGCAGTTGGTGATTTCCATAAAAGATAAGTGTTCTTTATGTGGTTGTCTAGTTTAATATATGCTTATTTATCTATGCTTGACATGGGTTAATTATTTTATGGCATCGCATATAAGCAATTGTTGTTACTCTATATTAGGCTGCTTTCTCATGTAAGTATGGTGCTTATAACTTGTATTTGTAGCTGTGCATGAGTTTGACAAATGCTGATAGTTTTCCTATAAGTTAACTTTATGATTTTGGTATGAGCCTTCAAGAAGAGGTTTGAATGGTCATGCATGCAGAGAATACTCTGTGTGCACCAGAGGCTAGATTTGATTGCACGCACTGGGAAGCAGTCTGCACACACAAGGAAAATAGATTTGGTGTGTGACGCTAGGATGGTTGCGTGCACAACAGTATTGCATGATCAATACACTAGTGCGTAGTTGATGAGTTACTTCCAATGCTTAAAGTTGTGTTAAAAGGAGAAAGTTAGTGTGGTGCAACTCATTTTGAGTTCGAGTGCATTACTTCAAGTGATGCTGTGAAAACTAGTGTTTAGTATAGAATCTGCGTAGTGGATTTTTGGAGTAGCTTTGTTCAGAAATATGTTGCAAACCTTACAGTATGGTATCAAAAACAATTTTGTATCAGAGGTATAATTACAGAGGAGTTATAGTAGCAGAACCCAACTTGGGAGGATGAGGACGTTACATAGGCCTTCATGCTCCCATATATGTATGCGATTTTTCTAATGGATAGAGGGGTATGTATTTCCTTCATACAACATTAAAAACCAAATATATTTTCCCCTATATCTAGAGGAATCTTGTCACTTAAATTTGGTGGGAAGGACAAATTGATGTATCATTGTTGCCTACACTCCCTCCCAAGTAATCAATTCTTTTTTGTGTGTTTCCTGACAATGCATGGGAGTGGCCTTCAAAACTATGTCCAAAGTAGGAACTCGTTTCTCCTCTGTAATTCCATATTCCACTCTATCAATAAATTCCTCCACATATCCTATACCATCATAAGAAGGGGCATCCCACAACTTTGTCCCAATCCACCTGAAAATTTTGAGCGAGGCACACCTCCTAGTATATAGATCATGAATGTAGTTATACCACTGGTACATAACCACTCTGATTTAGTGTTGAAATAATGGATGCTCCTCCAACTCACCAACCCATCTACCATTGGATTGACATAGTCCTCCCTCTTTCCTCTAATCAAGGCATACGTGTACTCTAGCACACCATCTTCCAGATAATCCTCTATGGGCTCGATATATCTTGGTCCTTGGTAGGGATCCAATTGCTATATCACCCTAGTCCCATCATCCTCAAAGGTCATGGTTTTCTTTTTTAGATCAGTCACTACAATGTTATCATAGGAGCACTCAATGCCAAGAAATATAGGTTATGGATCTTGGTTGTCCATAATTTTAAGTACTTTTAAATCTACAATTATCTTGACTCCTTCTAGATCATCTTCCACCTTTTGCAATCTGGCAATAAGGAAAAAATTCTATTGATTCACCATCTACAATTGAATGGGATAGTAAACTAATGGATCTTCCCCATGGCTTCCAAGGACTTATTTAGTAGAATATTTACCTTCGATCCCAAATCTAACATTACATCCTTGATGTCATAACCATCCACTTGAGCATCCAATTGGAATTCCTTACCCATTATTTTCCTTTTCCTTCCATTTCTACTTGAATTCTTTTCACGTAGCTTAGTTGATATATAAGTAGGGTCTCATTTTCCCCCTTTCACACTTTTCAGACCAATGCACAACTTCATGATCTAGTAATATTCTCACAAAGCATCTATTAAAAATTGGAACCATTGAGATATAAGATTTGTTGGGATTTTCAATTCTCCTACTACGGGCACCTGTCTGCAACTATCTGTGGAATCCACATGTATTGGGGTGGATATTGTAGTCTTTTACACAAATCCCGAGGCCTCTAGAGGGGACATGCTTCTAAAAGTTTCAATACCTTATCTTTGAAAATCCTTTTGTTGCATAACATCAAACTTTGGGGTAGTAGGAGCATCTTTCTTAATCACACCAAGTTCCACACCACCAATGTTTGTGCTGGTGCTTGTGCCTCCCTAGATGATTGTGTTGATGGTGGGCCATGGTTCTTCATCCTCTAGCATGGGATTGGAGTTTACTATATTCACGTTTCTTTGTATGTTTCGAGCTTCCCATCACTCAATAAGATCTAGGTAGTCCTTCATAGCATGACCAATGGTCTTTCAATGGTTACCCTAGGTCTCCAAGTAAACGTGTGATCTCGGGAAATATTCCTAATTCATCACAATTGTAGCAACAGATCAAACTAGTCCCCGCACTAGCTCTTCCTCCTCCGTAGCCTCCTCCTTGACCCCAAAATCTGCTACCTTGGGGTTGAGAATTATGAACGATTCTAAATGAAATTTTCTCCATTCACTTGGCTAGACCAATGAAATTTTGACACTTGTCTATCGTGTGAGATATTGCACCATAAAAATCACAATGTGTGGTGTTATGGACTGATGAATATTTATGTAAAAGGGGATAGTGTC
>SNQJ01S0272566.1:0-11614 GCA_010110895.2 Picea sitchensis
TGAGAGCAAGTTGTGTTATGATAAAATGAAGAGGCAACGTCCCCTTCTTATATGATCTCTTGACCTTTAATTTACAAAATAGGTCAAAAAAATAGCCGACAAGGCTAACAATACATTATTCAATCATTTGTCACTTTTACATGGTAGAATGCCAAAATAAGCAGAAAATGAAGGCGTCAAGCCCCTTTAGGGGAGACGTTGGCCCTTTTAGGGCAAAACCATCATCCAATAAGCTAGACGTTGGCTTCCTGGGGGCTCCTGCAACTTGCTATGTGTGCCCAGAAGGCCCAACACACTGCCATCTGCTCCAGAAAATGTCTAACTAGCCATGGTGACGTCCTGTCCATAGAGATCCACGTCCCATCTGCAAAGGGACTGATCCCCATAGGCCAGGTCTCTGCCACAACATCTTGATGAGGGCGTCCTTATTCTTCTCTGTGCAAGGGCTCATCACAACTATGTCTGTCGGGCATGGTCCTTCACATTAAAGACTACGCCCTCCAGGGGCTCATCAGTCCTAGAAATCATAGAAATGTAAATCATATTTCATCATTAAGATTATCAAACATATGCACGAGATCCCTAACAAATATCTAAGAGCTCAAAGACATTACACAGACCCACTATACAAAGCTAGGGAAACCAACAAGGTAACCTATTGGGCTAATACCCACAGGAAATGGAGAGTCCCCTCAAAAGGTCATTCAAGCCATGTATAACGTGGTGATGTGGTTTTAGGGATGTCCAATCATAGTTAGACCAAGGGTTGGTGTTGTCTATGGGTGCCTTTGTAGGAGGCGAGTTGTATCCGTCATGGATGCATTTTTTTTCCAAGCCCTTATTGCCTTATATTTCTTCATTTGCATTTTTACTACAAGCCTTGACGAAGAGGACATTGCCTTGGCTTGGTGGCCAGAGCTGACAGCGTTACCCACTAGTATCTTCACAGAAATGAGAGGGATGGCTTGTGATGAGACCCCCCTTCCTTTGGCCATGCAACCAAAGGTCACTGCCCTGGTTTGGTGACCAGATAGTGGCAATGTCATACCGCTAAATACCTATGAACATAATGGGTCAGCTCATGATGAGACCTCCCATCCTCTTGGTTAGGTCTTGCATTATTTATTTAATTTTTTCTTAGGGTCCCTTAGTTTCTTATCGAGAGGATTTTTATTGCCTTCTCGGGGATCCCCTGGGCGAAGCATCTCTAGGTTTTATTTTCCTATGGATTTTATTTTTCTTAGGGTCCCTTAGTTTCTTATCGAGAGGCTTTTATTGCCTTCTCGGGGATCCCCCTGGGTGAAGCATCTCTAGGTTTTATTTTCCTTAGCTTTTATCTTTACCAGCTGCTTTTACCTCCTGGGCCTTTTAGCCTCCCCTTCTTCCCACAAGACAAGATGTACCCATGGCTCAATGGCCAGACAAGGGAAATGGGATGGATGAGTGGGATATAAGATGAAAGTGATAAGATGGTGGGAGCAGACGTGATGGCTCTGCAAACCCCTTTGGTGGCTGACCAAACCCATGAATACCAACTTGCTGCTAACCCATCACCCCAACCATGGTCAAGAGGATTAGTGTAAGATCCAAGCAGTCATCCGAAATGAAAGGAACCTAATGCATACATAAGAAGGTTATAATGATCAAATATGACACACTCATGATACCTTGGACCGATTAATTCTATGGAGCAAGAGTCTTTTTCCTGATGTGCCCAAGCCGGTAGTGGACAGCTGGTACTGCTGACAGGACAAAGCTGGCTGAGAAGAAGAAAGATGGGCCCTCCAGGGCCATGCTCAAGTCGCTCCTGCTCTCGGTACTCCATGTCTAGGGACCATGTGGGCTCCTGAGACATGATCCCCTAGTTATCCCTAGATATCGGGGATAACATGGCCACTTACTTATAATCTGGGGTGCGCGAGGTCGTGTATACTGGAGTTTTGTTGTTGTGTTGTTTTTCTATGGATCTTTTAAATTTGTTTGTAATGTACTAGATGTGATAAAGGTTTTGTACCTTTTCCCTTTTGATTTAACTCAGGTGTATGTTTTATTATATGACTCATATGTAAATGCACTGTACTTCAATATGTATTTTATACTGTCACTTGATTGTTAACGGATTCTCATTATTGATGATGGCCTTTGTTTTAAGAGGGTACCCATCAGATAGATCCAGCTACCTCCTCCCCTTCTGGTCTGGATGAATACACGATAACCATATAAGGGAAGAGGTTGGCTTTCCCCACCCGGAGTTAAGTATTTAATTCAGTTGTAAATTACATTTTACAAAAAAATCTTCCCAAATGAATGAATTATAATGACTGTGTTAAAATGTGTATAGGGTTTCGGCTAAGCAACTACGAGGTGGATTACCACTGTCATCCTCACAAAAGATAAATGGGTTTCGATATACCTTCCTCCAGGACTTAGACAACTCAACCCTAAAGGGGTTACTCTGTATACTAGCAGTTATTCGAGTTGTGTTAATTATGTTATTAGATATTACGACCCAAACGAGGGTCTATTTGGAAACTAAGGATTCAGTCAAAGGGCCCAATCAAATATTTTATTACGTTCTATTTTGCCAATTTTGGAAATAATAAAAAACAACTTACAATCTCTTACCATCTCGTAATACAATTGTTGGATGTTTCACACTTGTAGCTTCATTGCAACCGTTAGATTTATATTCTTGCAAGGTAGTACATGCTAGGTGTATAATTCATTTATCCTACATTTGTAATATTTCAAACTGAACTTGCAATTAAATGGATGGACTGCCTATTTCAATCTGAGATGAATCCAAGTTTTTTTTTTCCCTATCGTATTCTATGTATGTGGAATGTTTGAAAGGTATATTGTTTCATGTCACGAAGGTGTTGACTAGTCCATGGCTTAGGAAAGTAGACAGAGTCGTTTCCTTTAAAAATATGGTGAATTCTGTCTTTTATGTCTAAGCTTAAAATCTGTTTATAAAAGAAATTCAAATGCAAAATTCATTCTCTGAAGATGCAATATCTTTCTTCTAAAATCTAAGGTAATAATTATGTCAAACACAAAGAAAAAAGGATACTCTACAACTGTTGTGAATTTCACATTATTTCATAATTCCATGATTTTTGTCTTTTACTGGTGTTCTTACTTTTGTTCTGTGAGACAGTAGGTGTAGAAGGATTCATCCATTTTTTTATTATATTCACAAAGTAATTTCTATTATATTCACTTAGAGTCTCTTTAATCAATGTATTAAACACCAACAGTACTAGATCTATGCATCACATATATAAATTTCAATTTCCATAAGAGCTTTGGCAATTATATACCGATGTCCCGTGGATCTATGTTTGGTTTCCCAGGATTTTCGTCTAAAGCATTTTACTTATAGGAGGGACAATTCCAAGGTTGGGATGTTTAATTTTGAACTTCGTGACAACATACAGATTATATCCACGAAAGTATTTTATCTTCCACAACAAATATATATATATTAGTAGTCAGATGTGAACATTCTAGTAGACGTATTATAAATATATAGATATGATTTTCCTCAACATATATCTCCTCACAAACGAACAGTAGATATGATCATTCAAATAGTTTTACATTACCGTACTAGATAATCACCCAACAGATACATTACTTCAATCAGACATAGCCATTCAAAACAGAGAGGTGTAGATCAACATATATGAATCCAACTATGGGAAGACAAAGGGGAACAACCATGTTCCTCCCAAACTGTAGAATACGGTATCCAAAATCACTTGCCCACTCACTCCCCTAGCTCCCACTCCATGAATCCATGAGGTCAACCTCGAAAAATCCCTCCTCCTCGTAATGTCCTCAATCCCAACCACTCTCTTGCCTCACACTTACTCAAGAGGTTCATAAAAACAAGGAGAAAATAAAATCAATAGTCTCTTTCCCCAAAGATTTGGTAGTAGTCCCAGCCTCACATATGTTATTTATCAATTTTCTAGTCCAAAATGCAGAGGGGTTCCACATAGAATTCACATTCGAGTTCCAACTACACCAAGTTCCAATCAATCATATGAGTAGGGTCATGAATATACCTTTTCAACAAAGAAACATGAAATGCATTATGAATTCTTGGATTTGCTAGAAGTGCAAGTTGATATGCTACGGGTCCATTTTGAGCTAGTATCTCAGCTGGTCCAAAATGCAGGTGCCACTACACACTTCCCTAACTTCAACGAGCTTTTTCATGCTTTGACCTTCAAATAAACATGGTCTCCCACTCTTTGAAATCTTGGGGTCTCAACTGGGCTAAGCATAGCTCTTCTTATCCTGGGTCCTGCGGTTTCCCTTTCTTTCGCCTCTTCGCTTTTTACCTTCTTTACCCCTCGTTTCCTCCTTTTATTTCTTGAGCATCTCCTGCTCCAACCATGAGTCTGCCATCTCAAAGGTCCCATCTAATTGGATTTGTACACTTTATGTCGTACATTGTTTTGAAAGGGCTCAACTTAGTCAAGTTTGGTGTACCCATTATTATATGCAAATTCACCAAGTGCAAATAGTCTTCCCACTTGTTCTTTTTTCCCACATACATGCAGAGATATCCTCTACTTTATTTGGTTTTGTCCTTTCGTCCGGCCCATCCCGCTTGGGTGATATGTTGTACTGCAATTCAAATTAGTATTTATCCCTACAAACAATTCTTCCAAAAGGACATGTGAATTTTTACTGCCTCTATTTGAAATCACCATTTTTAGGAATACTCCTCAGTTTTAAAATTTCTTTCATGAATATGTCGAATGTTTATATCTTTAAAAGTAGACTTTACGTGAATAAAGTGTGAAGACTTCTTACTGAGTTTATTGATTGCAACCATGATAGAATCATTATGTTTCGAAGTTTTAGGCAAACCCGTTATAAAGTCCAAGGATATGGTCTCCCATTTCCATTCTCGCAATCGTAATATTGTAATAGGCCGACCGATGTCGGGTGTTCAGTCCTTTAACCTCACGACAAAGATATTACACCTATCCAAGTATTTTGCAGTTTCACCCTTCATACTAGGCCAGTAAAATAGTTTTCAAGTGTTGTTATTGTTTTTTTGTTAACCCGGATGGCTAGAATATGTGGTTTCTTATGCACTTTGTCCAAGACCATAGATTTCAAATCAAGTTGAATCTGTTATGTAAAGTCTATTTTAAATCGTAATAGTCCTTCTTGTTGATGCTTAGATCTAGTTTGTCGAAAGTTGGTGGTACTGCTTTTTAATTCTCACAATCATTTTAGTGTAATTTCCGTTGTTAATACCTGTCATCCTTACCCTTTGTTCCAGATCACTTTTCCCTACTGATATTTAACACCCCAAATAACCCATGGAATTTTCTACTTAAAGCATCTCGCTACTTTATTTTCATTACCCTTGATATATCTGACCTCGAGCGTCGACTCCGCTCAAGAAGCTAGCCATCTTGCTTGTCTTGCATTAAGATCTGGTTGGCTAAACATATATTTCACACTGCTATTATCCATCAATAGTAAAAATTTCATGCCCATTATGCCTCACATTTTTAAGGTGTGTATAACCACTTAATTCCAAGTCATGAGTGACATAATTTTTCTCGTTCCCTCTTTAATTTTCTGGATTCATAACATATAATGTGTCCTTCTTGATCAGGGACACCACCTAGTCCTTCTTTGCTTACATCAACACACACGGTGAAGTGTCTTTTATCTTGGTTTGCTACCTTCAAGATGGGTGTACTTGTCAATAATTCCTTTATCTTATTAAAATTGTCTTAACACTTCTCTGGGCTAAACTTGGTCCCTTTCTTGTGTAATGACATGATAGGGTAGGCTATCTTGGAAAACCTTTCTATAATTTTTCCAGATGTAATATCTGATGATTCCCATGAATGACCAGATATTTGCTACGTCCTTAGGTAAAATCACCATTCCATAATGTCTTTTTATCTTCTTTGGGTCTAATGACAATGTCTTTCTCAACAGATTACATGTCCTAAATATTGTATTTCCTTTGATAAAAGTTGCACTTGTCAAATTTTGTGTACAACTTGTGTTTCCTCAAGGTTTGCAGAACTATTCTTGTTAAATTATCATGTTCTTCCTCTATTTTAGGATATACACCAAAATATCTTCGATAAATACTACCACGAACTTCTATAAGTACTGACTGAATATACTGCTCGCTGGGCACATAAATGTGGTTTGTGTGTTAGTGAGTCTGAAAGGTATTACTATAAATTCATAGTGTCCATATCTTGTTCAAAAGGTTGTTTTGTTTTATGTCCTCATCCTTTATCCTAACTTGATGATAACCGATCAGAATCCAATTTTGAAAAAGATCTTGGCCCTCCCTACTTGATCGAATGTATCATTTATCCTTAGTAAGGGGCATTTGTTCTTATTAGTCCTAAATGAAATGCTTGCCTTTCCATGGCCCAATATGAGTGAGATAATGCATCAACCTTAACCATGGGCGTTTTAAGTGAAACATAGGCCAAACGTGGAATACAAGATTCATTTTCTTTAGATTCAAGAGTCAAGCGCTTCAGATTCATAAATATATCCCCAAAATAAAACATATACATGCAATAAATGTGGAATTCAAGAGTCTGCCGCTTTAGATTCATAAATATATCCCCAAAATAAAACACTTGCATGGAACAATATGACACTTGTTAATCCATATTGAATGCTAGAGACAATGATTTATTCTATATATATATTAACTCGACACTAGGTAAACTTGGCAATCACTGCTTAGGTAAGTAAATTATTAATCATATTAAGTAAATGAAAGTAAACAAGTAAACATAAGCATTTATAAATGAAAGGAAATTATCAATATTTAATTTCATCTTATTAATTTGGGAGGATGACTAACAATATGCCAACATCTCTTCACAATTGTTAGCGATCATATTAGAATTTTAGAATAGAAGGTGATTAATTGTGCGTAATCACATAAATTAAGAGAGTGGTTGAGCCATTGTAATAAGATGGATTTGTACTTTTCTTACCATCCGTTCCCTAATATGAATTAATCCAGAATATGAGGTAACATAATCACAACGGAGCTCTTAATTATGGAGTGCTATGTCACAATTTACGGTTTATCATTGTAACAAAAAACTATGCCCTCTCACCTAGATGTCAAAACATGTTGCATGCATGAAGAAGACTATGCAAAATTAATAACAATGTTCAATAAATGCAGATATACGGTTCTCAAACACCATGCTGAAACACCGGATGAAACAACAAGACTATGTTAATATACTCAAGTGAGTCATTGTTGGGTGCTAAAATTTCACCTTTTCCTTATCATTTCCATTCCATTTTCATCTCATTCTCTTGTATTAATTCATCTCATTGTTTATTATCTATGAGAATATCAATCCTAGAGTAGGTACAATTCATTATTCATTCAACATTGTGTTATAATAAACTTAAGTTATTAATTAACTCTAGGGAACTAGGATGATGCTCTCTTAGTCCTCACTCTAATTTGGGTAATTACACATTCATACCTATAAACCATAGAGATGTAAACACATGCAGTCATGTTGGTGTCAAACACTTGATCATGCCTCCACAATAATGAAGACTATGTAGAATTAATAAGAATGAATGAAGATATGATGGTGCTAAAACACTGTGCCGAAACACCATGTTGAAACACACCGCACACATGAAGAAAAACTATGCAGAATTAATAATAATGTTCAATGAATGCATATATGTTGGTGTTTAAACACCATGCCAAAACATGCATGAAGAAGACTATGTTAATATACTCAAGTGACTCAGTGAGACTATATGTTGGGTGCTAAAATTGTTCATTTGTCCTTATCATTTCCTTGCCATTTTCATCTCATTCTCTGTATTAATTCATCCCTATTGTTTACATTCCTATGAGAACATCAGTCAATCCTAGAGTAGGCACACCCATTATTCATTCAACATTATGTTATGTTAAAAATTAATTCATAGTTAACTTGTAAACTAGGATGATGTTTCTTTAGTCCTAATTTGGGTAATTACACAACCATACCTGTAAACCACATAGATGTACATATATGAAAATATGATGGTGTTGAAACACCATGCTAAAACAATTGGCTCAAGATGAAACACACTCCACGCACGAAGAATACTATGTAGAATTAATAAGATTGAATACAGATATGATGGTGCTGAAAAACTGTGTTGAAACACCATGCTAAAACACATTGCATGCATGAAGAAGACTATGCAAAATTAATAAGAATGTTCAATGAATGCATATATGCTAGTGCTGAAACACCTGGCTGAAACATGCACAAATAAGACTATGTTAATATACTCAAGTGAGACATTGTTGGGTGCTATAATTACTTTTCCCTATCACTTCCATGCCATTTTCATCCTCATTCTCTTGTATTAATTCATCCCTATTGTTTACATTTCCTATGAGAACATCAATCCTAGAGTAGGTACAATTCACTATTCATTCAACATTGTGTTGTTAAAAATTATTTCATATAGTTAACTTGTAAACTAGAATGATGTTTCCTTAGTCATAATTTGGTTAATTACACCATACATAAACCAACCAAGATGTACATATATAAAGATAATGATGGTGTTGAAAACCATGTTGAAACACTGTCAAAACACTACTACATGCACTAAAAAGAATATGCACTAATAAGAATGAATGTAGATATTTTGGTGCTGAAACACACATGAAGAAGACTATGGGCCATGGCCCCAACAATTCCATCATATCCAACTAGCAGAGTTACTCCACCATTTTCATCCGTGGCCATCAGTGATAAGTATCTATTAATGGAAGTTACTAATAATTTGATAACACTAATTGAACAAATGAATGTAATCACCACCTCAAATTTTTCTTTCCACCTGATCCAGATGGATTTCGCTGGCCCTCCCACCTATTCCAACCGGTTCATTTCAAGCGCTTTTCTAGTTTGACAATTTTTTCCTAGTTTTGGGTCCTAAACTTCCTCGGGCCATTTTGAGGCCTTAAAACAACATTTTAGGCTTTGCCACAGTTAGATTGTAGATTCTAATGGAACATGTGTATTCCTTAGATAGACCTTTCCAACAAAGCTATCGAGAACCTAAAATGGAGATTGAATGCAAAATTTACGCACTGGAAAGTTGATGTAGTAGATTACCCTAACGGGGACCATGAATTTGGCAATTCATCTCCTAAGGGTTAGGGTTTTTGATGTCTAGGGTTTCCTGTTCATTTTACCATAAAGGCTTGAGAGCCTCATTATAACCATCTTCTTGTGAATGAGCTCAACCGGGCCAAATCTCTTCTCAATGATAAGCCACCACCATTCTAGCAAGTCTGTTTTAGTCTGCATTTTACAATTTCAACACATTTTCTTATTGAATAGGAAACCAATTTCATCAGATCTATGTTATGGTATCTCTTTATTCTTGTGTCTCTATGTTAATAATAATAATAATCTATATTCATTTTCATTCTACTCATAAAATTTGACTGTTGTACCAAAGTGGTCTCTCCTCGACGCTCTTAATGCATGTCCCACGAGGTCGTGGTAAAGAGAGTTGGGTCTCGAGATTTCTTCTCTTGAGGAAAAAATTATCTCGCACAACCAACCAACTTGTCATGAAGGGAGAGAAGAAATACGACGGGACAAGATATCCTTTCAAAATGTTTCTAGAGCAAGCCCTCGCAAGTGACAAATGAGGGAAATGAAAGGATGATAGTTTTGTGTAAATCCTTCAATGACTACCAACAGTTAATATCTTCCTAACTGGAGGCACCGCCCCCTTTAAGGTCCAAATCAACTTTGATATTCCTATATATTTGAAGGTCAAATAGACATATATGTTGTAGACAAATGGTTAAATTTTGTTAGAAGGTGTTTTCACATAACTTTTCTTCAACAAAGAAAAATTACGCCATGCCTCCTTAAAGCCATCCCCTCGTATCAAAGATTGGTGGATACTTTCTGTGAGAAAAATGAAATAGATGAACCCTCATTATTTATAGTTACGGCCACTTAGGAGTCCTTCAAGGATGCTATAATATCAAGGAACAATACCACCGCCATAAGTTATGACGGCACTCCATAATAAAATGGACCACATTGCGGTAAGAAAGAGACCAAGTAATGCCGTGAGTTCACAAATATCTTCCATACCTTTAATTCAAGATGGGTATTAAATACTCTAAGTGACATATGGTGCTAAAGTATCTCAACGGTTTGCATAGATACATCCGTGATGAGATGGAGTTTTGGACATTTCGTCCTTGGGCATGGCCTATCATATCTGACACAACACCCCTACCTCAACAAGTTCTATTCAATCTCCCAGTCTAAGGAATGTTCCTGGGCGTTCCCAAATTCTTCCTCGAGCCGAAGCGGCTCCCTCGGGTCCCTATCGAAATCCCAAGAATCCTATCCACAGGTCCTTCACGAAAACTCCACCGGCACAAGCAATGCACCAAGCGTGAGTCTTCACCTCCACACGACCACCAAACATGACCATGACCCTTTCCGAAAAGGGATTTCAGGTTTCATGATTTCGCAAACCCTGGCATCGATTTCTCTGGCTCCTTGATCCCTTGAATGCCAAAATGATGAAATGCCAAAATTCTGGTCTATGCGATTGCATCCTCTGTGACCACAACCCAACTTTGAAGGTATGCCACATTTCTTGACTTCGGGACTTTCAATGTTAAGTGCCCGACTTCTTGTCCCATGGATTTTTCAAATGATGAATCCCAAACTTGTGAAATGTGTGACCGCAACCTCACTCCAAAGATATGTCGTGTTCCACAACTTCAGGGATTTCTAGCGCAAAGCACCCCCAACCTCTTGTCCTTGGAATTTCCAAAAAGCCGAATCCCAAAATGTCAAAATATGTGACCCTATTCCGTGACCACGCTACTCCTCCATCTGCTTTTGGGTTTTTCCATTTTGGGACTTCGTGATCCTGACTACAACAAATCCCTACCCCTTCAAGCTCCCAGTATTTGAAATATCGAAGTACCGAACCTCGAAATTCTGGTCTTCCACTCCAAACTGGGATCAATGGCTCATAGCCTCTCCTGATCTAATGGCTTGTGTATTTTTGGGATTTCATGGGTTAAGAGTTTCGAACTCTTACCCTTTGCATTCCTAGTAGTTGAAATGCCAAAATCCTCCTTTCTGTAATTTCCCTGAAACCTCGACAGCTCGCCACATGTCCTCCTGTTGGATGATCATGATCCTTTCAAGATTTTGTGGGTCAAGAGTCCTAACTCTTGCCCTTTGTATATCCTGATAGCCAAAATGCTGAAATAGGCCTTTCATTCCCTTCTTCACATACGAGGGTTAAACCTCGTGTAGCTTCTCCTGGATCTGATGGCTATCGGTCCATGTGCCCAGATCTGACGGCCCAAATCTCTTTCTCCTGCACACTCTCCTCCTACTTGCCTGGTCATATATTCAATGGTCCATATCTCATTCTCTCTAGCTGATCTAATGACAGCTGTGCTCCCTCTTGAGCTTGCGCTTCTTCTTAAACTTGGAAGACTTTTCGATGCTCCAAAGGCATCAGCCTTTGCTTCCTCTGCGAAGCCTATAACTTT
>SNQJ01S0272567.1:0-11614 GCA_010110895.2 Picea sitchensis
CCTGGAATAATCGATGATGGACTAATTATTTCTCTCTACAACCCCATTTTGATGAGGGTTGTATGAGACTATCATCTCCCTCTTGATCCCTTCCTCCTTGCATAAATCCTTGAAGTCATTGGAGGTGTACTCTCTCCCATTATTTGACCTCAATATCTTGATATTCTTACCTTTTTGGTTCTCTAATTGACCCATGAACTCTCTAAACCGACTGAAGACCTCATCCTTAGCCTTCATAAATAAGATCCAGGGTTTCCTAGAGAAATCATCAAAAAACGTCACATAGTATGATGATCCCTATAATGATGCTACTGACATCAACCCACTCACATCTTAGTGAATAAGATACAAGATCCCCTTGGACCTAATCTCACTGCTAGGAAAAGTAGCCTTGGCATTCTTGCCAAGTGCACACCATATTCACACTCCATGTTGCTCAATCCTGAACTTTGGAAGACCTGTAACAATCCCCCTCAGAATAGGCAACACCTTTTAGTGTAGCCTTGTAGTGTAGGTGTCCCAACCTCCTGTGCCACATCTCAAATAGGTTGTCACTATCGTGTACCAAGGATTGATCAAGATTTCCCTACAACCTGTATAAAGTTCCTTCTCTAACCCCAATGATCACTGCGCTATCCAAGATGGCCTTCTCTGGACGTATGAGTACCTTCCCTCTCGAAAAAGTAATGATAAAACCCTTGTCCTCCATAACTGAGAATGAAAGAAAATTCTTCTGCAAACCTAGTACGTAAAGAACATCATGGGCATCCAATGAACCTCCTGAATAAATATGGAACACAACTATTCCCTCTCCCTTCATTGCATATCTGTCTTCATCACCAAGTTGCACATGAATATCCACATCACTCTCTGTCAGACTACTAAATATTTCCCGTGCTTCTGTCATATGACAAGATGCACCATTGTCCAAGAACCAGACACTCCTTATTGATGTGTTGGTAGAAAGGAAATAAAACATTGAGTAATCCTTCTCAAAATTTGTTGCAAATTCATCAAACTGCATCTTTGTTTATGCTACTACCTACCTCTTTCCATTACCCTTGTTCTTCTTCTTCTCCAGACACTGAGATACATAATGTCCATTCTTATGACATAAGAAACACTTGATTTTACTCAAGTCCTTCTTCTTCCCTAGATGTGATTATTCTCCATCACTATTACCCTTCTTGCTATAACCCTTTCCTTCTCCCTTGCTTGTCTTACCGACAAGAAACAATTTCTCTTCACTACCTCCCTACTTGCTACTCTTTGACTCCTCTAGAGTCTCTTCTTGGATGAAATCATCCCAAAGTTGATGTCAATATGGGATATTTTACCGAGATTAAAATCCTTTGACAAATGGTTCCCATGACTTGGGAAGACCATTCAGTGCCACATTCATGAGCTCATACATCCTCCATTTTCTCCCCTATGGATGCAAGATGAGCATGTACATGTGTGATCCTCATGATATATCTTGTAACATTATTGAATCTAGACATCTGCACCGATCTGAGTTTGTTCCTTAAGATCATCTTCCTATTCATGTTCTTTCTTTAGAATAAACTTACCAAGGCATAAAACATATCTTTGTATGTCTTTTTTTAGGTGAGGGATTATATGATCCTTCACATAGTCTAGGAAGACCCTCTTTTCTTTGATATCCTTTTTGTTGTGAGCATCTAAAGTTGTTGGATTTGTCGATGGAGTAACTGATTTATCCACTAAATCCCAAAGGTCATACTCCTTCAATGCCAAAGTTACTCTTGTTTTCCAAGATAGGAAGTTGGATTCTCCATCCAATCTCTCTTCAACCCTCAATGGTGTTTTTTCCATCCCTAAGACTTGATAAACTTCCCTGGAAATACCCCGCTGCTGAAAAATTCTCATGTACTAACATGTATGAAGTTGTACGCGAATGTCACCACTACAACCCACGTATGTACATGACTTCCACCACTACAACCTGCGTATGTACACAAAAGTTGCTACTACAACCCACATATACACAACTATGCTCAAATAAACCCGCGTATGTACACGACTGTGCTTTATGTGACCTATGTACACCTCAGTAAACAATAAAAAAATTATTCCTACCTCAGTACAACTATTTCCATGGAATCCATATTTTGATTTTCACCTGTTGGTTATGAATATGCTATGGATCTGACATCTGGCTTGGTCTCCCCCCTTTAGATAACTCTCTTTGATACCATGTTGAAATTCTCTCCTACTCAACACCCGACAATTAGCTCAAAAGCACAATTGAGTAATCAACTAAATATGCAGTGAAAGCATCAACTAGGAAACCAAATCAAGCACATAAGAACACCGATATTTTCAAGTAAAATACCCTTGGAAAAACCCCAAAGGAAAACCAATGCTGAGAATGATTTTATTATGCTAAAATCAGGGCTCCCATAATAGGGATAATGACCCACTAAGAGAAATACAAATGAAGACAAACTTGACAAAGTCTGACATGCTTAATGACCCATAACTGCATGCTTTTTGAGGTGTATGTGAATTTGCTTTAGGAAACCTGTGTATGTACGTGACTTTCTCCACTGAGACCTATGTACACATACTAAAAACTTGTACAGAAAACTCCATACAGTGCGACTCTTCGTTGTGTTTTCCTCTAGAAAAAACCTGCCTATGTTTCCTCTATTCTCTCTTCTCCTTGACCTGATCTATAGATGAGAGTCCTTCTCCACTTATCCAATATATTTAATCACAGTCCTTTGTGATTCAAATCTCTTGAAAGTAAATCCTCTACTCTCAAGAATCAAAAGTATCAAGTGTCAAGTATCTTCCTCCTTCTCCTAGCCTTGCTTTTATAATCGTGAGTTACAATCTATTTCTAATCTCACTTGCGAGAAAAGTTTGCATGCTAAGATTACATGCTAAGTACTTTTAGCAATTTCCTCAAATAAATCAATTAACTAATTACATAATTAACTTATAAAAAAAATTTACTTTGATAATTCCTTTAATTAAAGTAAATTCAAGAGTAGAAGGATTTAGACGATTTCCACAGGTCTAGACACATAGACCTATGTAGAAATACCTATATGATGCTACCACTAACCTTAACATGCTATGCAATCTACTCATCGTATTCAAGCCAATAACAAGGCTACACACAAGTCTACCATGGGAGCATACATAGGAAGCAAAGATCGTTTTGGGGTTCATAAGACAACCATACCTCAACTGACAAGGTTGACACCTCAACAAAAGGATGAAATACGATCAAAGGGACTATGTTTCAATTGTGACAACAAGTACATTAAGGGGCATAAACGTAGTGAGAATAAAGTATTCTACATAGACAATGAAGAATAAGAAGATCAAGAATTGGAACCATCACAAGATCTAGAGCTATAAGAGACTACTCCAAAGATATTTTGTCATGCATTGGCTGACATCAACACTCCACAAACCCTCAATATAGAAGGATAGATCAAAAATAAAAAGGTGAGAATGTTGATTGATTCCGGTAGTACCCACAACTTCATCAGTTGTAAATTAGAAAAATATCTCAATTGATTTGTATATCCGACACCAAAGTTCCAACTAATGAGTGCGAATGGAGGTACCATAAATTGTTTTGGGAAGTGCCATAGAATTAACCTCAATATGGGGGAGTATTTATTGGATAGTCCCATGATTGGCATCCAAATGGGTGGTGTTGATGTTGTATTAGGGGTCCAATGGTTACAATCATTGGGAATAATGGCCCTTAATTTTCAATATATTTTCATGAGATTTTCCTCAGAAGGAAAGGAAATTGAGCTTAGATATACCAAAGGGAAACCCTCTAAAGTGATAAGCTCTAACAAGATGACAAAATTACTCAAAAAGTGACACCATGGTGTAATTGCACAATTGAGCTCAATAGATGTTTAAACATCTATATCCTCTTCTCCAATAGATCTCCAAAATGTTATCAACAATCATTCCAAAGTATTTGGAGATATTCTTAAGTGTCTTCCACCTGTTCAATAGCATTCCCATTCTATTCATCCATGACAAGGAAGTGTACACTACACATCTAGTCTTCCATGTTTCTTGCTTAAAGAAGATAGCCAATGACAAGATCCCAGTGAAAATTGTTTTATCAAAGATGAATGGAGAAGGGAAAATCATACTAGAACTAGAAACAATCCTTGAAATAAGGATTAAGAAGATGAAAAATTGAGCAATCACTAAATACCTCATCAAATGGAAGAACCTACCAGTGCAAGAGGAGACATGGGAAGACGATTTCTTCATGCATACACACCCATGGTTGTCAAGTGTTGAGGACAACACTTGTTTGAAGGGGAGGGGCATGTTAAGCCCTAAACAAAGCCTCATAAAAATCCCATGTTATATATAAAACCCATTATTAAATCCCTTATTGAATTATTACATTTCTTGTGTTATATTTTTATGTAGGATCTGATCCCCTTCATCACACCCTTTCATTATAATTATACCCTTTGTCTCTTATATATATATATATATATACCAAGGAGACCTAGTTTTAGGATTATCTGATATGATCTCATATTGTATTCTGAATTGGATATATTGTAAAATGAGGTTTCCCCCTCAAAGTGGACCATAATCATTGAATTTTATCATTTTTTAAGGCGTTGGATCATAACATATATGTGAATTTCCATCCATTGCCATTTATAAAGTTGTTGATGCACCAATGAATACAAAAATATCAAATATCAACATGATAAATCAACTATATCATGAGGATTTTAAACCAAAGATGACAACTCAACTATATCATGAGGAGTTTAAACCAAATATTAAAGAGGATCAACTTATCAAGCTACCACATTGGCACACTAATTACATAAAATGTAACACACAAGAATAAGCATATCATTGTCAGTGTTGTGCTTATAGATTGAAGCATGTGGCCATTAATACATCTCAAAGTCAACAAAAAAGAAGATCAAATCTAGAGTCTTATTATCATAGAGTTCCAGAAAGTATCCATTTAGGTTGGATTGGTCCTTTTTCGATGCGACAATATTGTTCAAATCTTAGAATATCATATCATCTCATGTCCTCATCCTTATCAAATAAGAAAGAGTCACAAGAAGATGGTTTATTTTATCAAAATAAGTTTTCCATACCCACGCTTTGAGGACAAATCATTTTTAAGGGGGAAAGACTTGTAATATACCTAAGGTATATTAGATCATTTATTAGAATGTAATAAATAAATGTCATATCATAATAGTCATAGGACAAGTATTATGTAATGTAGTCATTAATATGTAATAATGATAAGTCATTCCCTTTTCTAAGCACATGACTTATCACCCCCTACGTGTATTTATATGCACGCCCATTGTATCTCAAGAACATATCAATTAATAATCAATAATAAACAAATTTCCTTCGAGGAACATATGGATTCTTCCTTGATATAATGGATTCTTAGGATAAGTAACCATTAGGTTCAATTTAGATAGTCTACTTTTGGTTTCTTTTTTCTTTTTCTTTTTTTTAAACATAAATGATTACTTTTTGTATTAAATAAAAAGTGGGAGTTGTGGCCATATTGTCCAAATTTTTAATGCAAATATAAGGAGGAAATTACTGTCCAAAATAACTTCCAAAAACTTCAAAAGTTTCATAAAACTATTTTCTATTTTTCCTATTTTCAAGATTCTAGTGCCACCGTTAACTATTTGGCTTGTGTAAATCCTTATATATTGTCTAAGTAAAATTACAAACTTAAAAAACATTAGAAAATTAAGCATTTTTGTTGCCATACATGAAATGGGAAATCTTCCTTCTTCCCACTAATAATAACATAATGGAAGTGTCTACATTCATGTTGGCCCTCGACCAAGTTTTGGGGAAACTTTGGTCAGTTTTGGCCCACTTTTGGACTTCAACATGATGGTCGAAGAAGGAGCTTCCAGGCGGAGATGAGATCGCAGATTTCACCTATTTTGAGGGTTATGTGGACCCAGTAAAGGGTCCTATAGGGATTTTTCAATGGGTTTATAGGATGTCGGCCCATGGGGTTTTCCAATGTTTAGGAATTATTGCAAGGGTTTGTAAAATTTAAATAAAGAAGAATGTATTGTAGAAGTAGCTAAGTGCAGGTAGTTCGAGTTGCTTTGTGCAAGGGAATTTATGTGCATTAATGCTTTGTGCTTGATAAATATTTTGACATGTGCATTGACCTAGTTTTAGAAGGAGGATGCGAATAATAAAGAGGTGAAGCAGTTTGTGGATGTAGCCCCACCCTGGGGTGAACCACATATATTTGGTGTCTCATGGTTTTCTTTGTGCTTTGTTATTTCTTTTATGAATATACTTAGTGCTTTGATTATGATGTGTAATAGATAGATCCTTTGTTGCTTAAGTACTTTACTTGTGTTAAGGGTAAACGAATGCTAGATTTAACTTATAATGCTAAGTTCTAAGTGATCAGGGTATATTTTCAATTGTTGTTACTGTGTCGATCTATCTTTGATTATGTTCTGCGATGTTAATAGGGTTAATAAACTAATGCATGTCACTTCCTAAGCATTAACAAAATATTTTGTGAAGTACTTTTATCACATATTTGTGTCCCAACCTCGTTACAGACACCTACGTCTTGTAACCCCCCCTGCTTCTATCTCGGGTGAGACTTCTCCTACTTCGCAGGTGTTGCTGAAAGGGTTGGTAGTCGAGGTTTTTTTGGTGCATTGTTAAGCATTGAACCTTGGGTCTACCACTGTGCCAACAAATGGTTCCGTTGCCGGGACCTGAAACTGTGATTGTTGGGAACCAAAGAGAAGCTTTGTGCGTAGATCTACTGCTGAAGTGTGCAATACTCTACTTGAATTGTGAAGCTTTGTGCTAAGAAAGTAAGTTGATATGAAGAAAAAAAGGTAAGATTCTAAAGAAACAAGCTTTGTGCTTTGGCAAGAGAAAGATCATTGATTTTTTTTGTTTTGAAAGAATGAACTTAAGTATGTTTAATAGATTTTGTCCTAGTCTGAAGGCTAGGGAGAAGTTGAAAGAAAGAGTTGGTTTGAGTAAATTTAATGGAAATGAAGAAAGATATGTTATTCCTATGCATAGAAATATTTTTTGGACTAATAAGTGGATGCAAGAACCTAGAAAGATTTTTTGCAGATTGCAGGTCCAACACTATGATCCTAGGGGAGATGCACAGAACAGAAAAGGTTGGGGAACATTTAAAAGAAAAAGAGGATTGACATTATGTTGTAATTGCAGAAGGTCGGGACATCTTGCTAAGGAATGTCCTGAGGTAGGTCCTATTTGTCTTTGTTTTAAGTTTGTTGGTCATGAGGTTGAGGATTGTCCAAGGATTATTGCTAAAGTTGAAGGGATGAACATGAGACAAGAAAACTATGAATAAATTCAAGAGACTAAGGGCATGTTAGAAAGTCATAAAGAGAAAAGGTTAGAGGAAGTTCATACTATGTTATTACAGTTGAAATAAATGATGGATGTTCATAAAGATGTCAGTTCACCAGAAATCCTGAAAGAAAAAAAACGCATAAGTACAAGAATGGAAGACTTCGACATAGACTCTGTCTTGGATGAAGAAACACAAGTGAATATTATGACAGAAGAAACTTGGGAAATTTTGGGAAATCCTATTGTGGTACCTTCGTTGGAAAGGATAGGCTTGTTTAAGGGAAAAATGATAACCTTATGTGGAAAATTTACTACTGCACCGATTATTGTTCATGGAACATCGACTGAAGAAGAATTTGAAGTCATTAGGTTTGTTGGGGACAACGCCCCTTTCCCACTATTTCTAGGTAAGACTTGGATTGATAAGGATCAGATCAGAAGGAAAGCATAGTGTTGGGCCCTTCGTTTTGAGAAACAATTGTGCAAGTTTTGATTAAGCATGAGTCACGCAACCTCCATCAGAGGTTGGAAGGAAGAATAACATAAAATAGTTACGGAAGCCAGCACAACCTTAGCTAAGCAAAAAACAGTTGCAACAGAACAAGAATACATAACCCAACTATATATATGACATAATATAATTGTAAAATATTTCGTCAGTTGGTTAGGTCGGGTTGGTTCATGTCTATTGGAACCGCCAAAGGGTTTTGGGAGTTGGTTGGTTGCTAGTTATTTCGCTGCTAGTTTTTGTGATCGAGAAGAGTAGAGTCTGGAATGAACGAGATCTTCCAGTTGTGAAATCATAACTCTATGTATGAGGTATGAAGTCAAGAGTCTGTACTGAAAATTTCTATGTAATTCTGAGTCTGTGATGTAAGAAAGATCTCTAAGATAATATGATGAAGGGATAAATTTTAAAAATATGATGTGTCTTTACATGCTTGAACATGCTTTACAGTGTTTCTTCATTGCTTATGAGTTCTAGTTGATGATTCTATGTTTAACTGTTGCTCGCTATGCAAGTAGGCATGGTTCATGCATTTAGATGTTTCTGATCTGATAATGTTGATTGTGCAAGAACAAGAGTGAGTTTCGAACGCTCTATGGATCTTCCTTAGTCTTCTCCCTACCCTTCCCTATCTATTTGTCTCAGCAACGCTTCGGGTGAGACTTCTCCTCTTCATAGGGGATAAAAATGCCAGTGATCTAGACTACACAGTGCCTTTTGTTGGTAACTTGAGAAGAACCATGGTCTGAACAAATTTGCGCCAACAAAATGGTTCCGTTGTCGAGACCCATATTAAAAGGGAACCTATAGGAAAAATTCTACTGTCGATCCATAGATATGGCATTGAGAAATGGTGGGAAAGAAACTGTAACACCTTTATATGGAAAGAAGCGAAACTAAGAAGAAACTCGGTGGGAGCTACTCGAGAAGAAATCTTTTACTGAGAAAGATCAAGCGACCAATACGATATTTTCTAGGTTAAATTCCTGGAAAAAAAAATTCACTCAATCAAGAGGCTCCAAGAAGCTCCAGAGTTCCAGGGATGGGTCAAGAAGATTTGCGCATGGGATACCAACAAGTTAGCAACACTCAAGAGGTTGGATTGGCCCTTCACACGAGCCGTATATTTTTGGGTTACTACCATGATAGAAGGATACATAATTGAATTTGCAGCTAAGAACCACCAGTCTTTCTCATGGGCAGAAGAAAATTTCAATAAAGGCGCAAGGGGAAGACTTTTAAGAGAGATCCCCTTGTGGATTAATGCCTTCTTGGTGGAGGAATGGATGTTGATTATGTCCCCGGCCGAGATGGCAGCGTAAAGACCCTCGCTTGGGGTAGGGACAGATGGGGTGAGAGTCATGGCATGAGAGAGGGGAAGGGTTCTTTGACAAATGGGGGGAAAACAACAAGAAATGGATTCAAGAGATGAGAGAGCCTTGAAGAGAGCCACCATAGTTGAGAAGTGGTGGCATGACAAGATCAAGAAAGTTGCAAGACAGTCTGAAAAGTTGAGGAGAGAAGGAGGATCGGGAGAAATAGAGGAAAGGCAGATGGAAGAACTGTAGAGGATGAGAAGACAAGAATGAATGGCCAGTAAAATATTAAATGAGAGAGAAGCAAGGAGAGAAAGAAGTTCCCAGGAGCCAGGACGAGAAGGAGAAATCGTGGATGTAAGAGAGGAGGAAGCCGATATGAATCTTGGAGGAGAAAGAGAAGATTCAACCCCAATAACAGAAGAGGTCGGGAATCCGGTCGAAGAGATCATCCCAGTGGAAGCTAACGAGACCCCCTAGATCAAAGAAAATCACCCCGAATCCATTGACACCAGCCCCAAATCACGCATACCCCAATGCCTTCTATACAAGCAGTAAGTTTGACACTACCTTCTCATGCAAATTCTGTTCCAATACAATTAGCTAACCAGTCACAACCTGGAAGTGCAAGTACAGGGAGGATATTAGGATCCCCTGGTAGATCGCAAGCAGGACCGTTAGGGTTCATACTGATATGAACAACATGATCAACAATGGACAACCATGCAGGAGGGTCGATTGCCCGATACCCAAAAATTTTGGGTAATGGAGATGAAGACATTGAACAACATTGGTTCTTGTGTGAAGCCATCTGGAGATCTAGAGGGACATCAGATGCGAACAAGTTGGTCGAATTCCAGACTACCTTGAGAGATTGTGCTCTCAAATGGTACATGAAGATCATTGAACTAGGAGTGTCAGGGACACAAGGTCAATCGTTCACACTTGACCAGGTACGGATGAGGTTCATAATAGAGTTCAAACTGCCTCAGTCAGAACAACAGGCTCTGTCTGAGTTGTGTGAGAGCCAGCAGAGGGAAGGCAAATCAACTTGGGAGTATAGTGACCAGTTCAAAGATTCCATAGGGAGGTTGGCACACCCAATCCATGAAGAACATCAAAGAGAGTGGTACATTCAGGGACTTCTACCCCTGAATCGGATTCTGCTAACACAACAACGAATAGCCACATTAACAGATGCCTTGGAACAATCAATGAAGATTGAAGCCATGGCAGGATACCCTGGAATATTGAGAGTAACCTGACCCCCAATAGATACGAATCTAGCGCAATTACAAGGACAAATATCAGCATTTACCGAAAAGATTCAGGAGCTGATGATACCAAGACCGGGATGACCACAAGTTTGGTGCACCAGATGCTATACGGAAGGTTATTTGGCGACTGAATGTCCACGAATGAGAGGAATGGGACCTCCTCAGAACCTGATGATAACCCCACCAGGACCTACAAGAGGAGTTGCACATATAGACAAACCCACCATTCCATCACCCCACCACTTATCATGCTTTCCCAGGAGGACAAGTAGCACCAACAGCGGAATATTGTGAGATTTGTTGAACCCATGACCATGGACCGAGACAGTGTCCCATCATGCAGAAATATTCGACAATACCAAACATAGTCCACTGTGAGTTTTTCACATCTACCACGCATACTACCAATCAATGTAGGGCATTAGATGCGCTTGTGGACAGGCTAGACAAAACAAAATTCAGGGTAAATGAGAACCCTCAGGGACCAGGACGAGGTCGAGGAGATGGAACTGGAGGATATTTCAGAGGAGGAAGAACTAGAGGAAGAGGACCGAGTAGATGTTATAACTATGATGAACGAGGTCATTTGGCTAGAGATTGTCCTCATCCAAGGCGTCCATGGTGCTCTCACTGTAGAACCAACGGACATGCAATCGAAGACTTCCCATAGCTAATTGAAAAATGGGAAGACAGGGTACGACAGAGAGGAACTAACCTTATCAGTTCAGAGATAAAAAATATTTCTAAGGGACAATTACCAAATCTTAACATAGTCACTCGAGGAGGCGCGAAGATAGGAGTTGATGCTGATACTCTACCTTAGCTTCAGAAAGAAGCACCTAAGGGAGACAAGTATGATCCCCCAAAGAAAAAAATGTTCTTTAAATATGCCATATAAGTCATCCAGAACATTCCTAGTTGTGAAATGCAAGAGGATCCCCCTCAGCCAGTTGTATATCCTAAAGTAGCACAAGTACCTACTTCACCCCCTGCACCTAGACACCCTATAGGCATACCACGACAACCTGAGCAGCCTCAAAATGCAGTTGAACTCTGGTTTCGATTGTTCTCTGACATTCTGGGGAATGATCAACTGACAGAGAAATTTC
>SNQJ01S0272568.1:0-11614 GCA_010110895.2 Picea sitchensis
TAATTTGTGTTGTAAAGGGTACAAGTCGACCCCACCATGTAAAAGATAATTAATATTGTGTAATGATTAATTATATTATTCATTTGAAGAGTTTGGCCCTATTGTGCCAACAGACACATCATTTTTATGTGATAGGTCTTGTATAAATAGGAGTAGATCCCCATTGTGGATATAACTCACTCACACACTTGTAACATTCTCTCAAGTTGAGTTGTATGACTGAAGTGCACACTTATCTTAGGTGCAAGTTTCTAGGTCAAGGAGCACCCTCTTGTGTTCTCTAAGGTTGATGGTGTGGGGGATCTTCTCTTGACTCTATAACAAATTATTTTTGGGTTTTACCATTGATTGAGAAGGGTTTTCCTAGGATAAACTCTTGTGTTCTTGTGCATGGTTATTCTTCTTGTGATCTTGGTTATTACAACACTTGTGTATGGTATTGTTTCATTGTTTATGGTTCAAGTACATGCTAAATTGAAATAAAACACATGTGCATGAGCTAAGCATTAAAATTCAACATGGTATAATAATAGAGTTCATGAAGAGCCATTGAAAAGTTAGTCGTTACCTTCTTGTTGCAACAGCAAATATGACCCTCCTTCTTTTTCCAATTTTTGCACCTTCCACTTGATATTTGGGGATAATTTTTTCATAGGAGTGTATGGCCTCCTTCATCACACCTCCAACAACTCTCAGATTGCAAATCGAAGAAGTTTTCATTTTTGTCCCCTAGGGTTTCTACGGTTTCTACAAAATTTCAGCCTCTAGGATTTTTGCAGCTCATTGAAGGATTTTTGCATCTCACCAGGGTTTCTCTGACCTTCCAAGGCTTATTGTTGGCAGTAATAAGTCCAAAAAAACCTAAATTTTATTTCCTAGCCCAGTCATTAGGGTTTGTGAAGAATTTGCAGACCATGAGGAACAAAACGTTGGTGGAAGATTGGCTGGATGGATCAGGCAACTTCAGTTCCTGGAAATCAAGACTAAAAATCAATCTGGAAGAGGATGACCTAATGACTTTGGCAGAAAATACTCTACCAGAAAAAAATATCCATGAAGAGAAGGATGATTGGAAGGAAAATGACGTCAAAGCAAGGAAGATAATAATATATTCAGTAAGAGATCACATACTACCTCATATTTCTACCTTGAAAGAAACTTATAAGATGTATGATGCATTAAAAAATATGTTTGAGAGCAATAAAACAAACATAGCTCTTACATTGAAGCACCAGCCTCAAAATATCAAGATGAAGAAAGATGACACCATTGCCAACTTTGTCATGAGGATCTAAGAGATCAGATATCAGCTAGGTGCCATTGGAGAAGCCATAATAGACAAGGAACTTGTCATGACCAATATCAATGCTCTTCCAATACATTGGGAACCATCTCTTCAAAGTATCACTGGAAGAGAGGATCTACATGAGTTTGATCGTCTATGGACATACTACACTCAGGCGGAAACTAGACTTATAGCTAGAGGAGTGAAATACTCCCATAATGATGAAAACCAAGCTCTCGCTTCTCATAGAAAGAGAGGTAGAAGGAATAGAACAATTTTCAGCAAAGAATTCAAAGACAAGAAAACTTCAACAGCTCTAGGCCATGAACAGAGAAAAGAAATATCAAAGATTTAATGTTTCAGATGTGAAAAGTATGGAAACATTGCGAGAAATTGTCCTACCAGGAATAAAGGAAGACAACTTGAATTAACTATTGGTGTTGATCCATAACCATATCAGAGATATGAAGACACAAAATATGAAGCATTATTGTTCATATCAACACTCTCAGGTATGGTTCCTACATATAGTGACATTTGGTTGATTGACACTGGTGCTTCTAGACACATGACTGGATATAGAGAACATCTTACAGACCTTGTTGAGAAAGATTCTCGTCTACATATTGTACTTGGAGATAATGCCATATATATTATGAAAGGAGTTGGAACTTCTACATTCCAACTAGATTTTGACATACCACTTCAGTTGAGTGAGGTACTATATGTACCTGGGATGGAAAGGAACCTTGTCTCTATTTATGCCTTAGAGGATAAAGGCTACAAGGTTACCTTCTCTGAAGGAAAATTTCTTTCTTGGCACAAGAACTCACATATGAATTATGCCCGACTGATTGGTGTTCGAGAAAAACATTTGTAAAAATTGATTGTCCGACTAGTCCAACCCTGTTACTTGATATTATCAGTTTGAGCGAGCTATGGCATAGGGGACTTACTCATTTACATTATAGAGACCTTCTCCATCTGGGGAAGATGGTAGCATCCTTACAAAGATACATGTTCATCATAATGGCATTTGTAGAGGTTGTGCTCTTGGAAAGAATGTCAAGGGGTCCTTGTTGAGAAGTGACAGTAAATCCAAGGGGATCTTGGACTTGATACATTCAGATGTTTGTGGACCCATGATTGTTTCTTCCTTGAACGAATATTTGTACTATGTTCTCTTCATCGATGATCACTCTCGGAAGACGTGTATTTACTTCTTGAAGACCAAGGATGGAGTCCTTGCGATATTTCAAGAGTTTAAAGCTTAGGTTGAGAACCTGACCAGGAGCAGGATCAAGGTGTCGAGATAAGATAATGAAGGAGAGTACACCTCCAGGGATTTTAGTTATTTTGGTATTGAGGAAGGGATCAAGAGGGAGTACACCGTTCCTTATAACCCTAAGTATAATGGGGTTGTAGAAAGGAAGAACATAACCATTATTGAGGCAATTAAAGAGATGATACATGATCAGAATCTACCTATGATTATATGGGAAGAGGCATGTGTGATATCAGTGTATGTTCGGAACATGAGTCCTCATCATATTCTGAAGAACATGACGCTTGAAGAAGCTTTCACCGAAGTGAATCCTGAGGTTGGAAACTTCAGGATATTTGTGTGTCCAATATACTTTCATCTACCCAAGGAGAAGAGGACCAAGATAAACCCTTCAGGCTAAAAGGGTACATTTGTGGGGTACAAGGAGTCTTTGAAGGCATACCAGATCTACATCCCTGGTCAGAGATAGATAAAGGTTAGTAGAGATGTCACATTTGAGGAAGAGATAATGTTCCAAAGATCCATAGAATCTCATATGGATATTTACAGTGAGAATAATGAAGAGACATTACCTTCTCCCCCTTCAACAGTTCAGAGGGAGACAATTATTGATCTGGTTGATCCTATAGCTCCAGTTGATTTTCCTAGAGACATTTCAGTAGGCCATAAGAGGCCTTCTTGTGATGGAGAAGCAGTAGGTCAACAGGTTTGGAAATATGCCATGACAAAAGAGTATTAGTCCATCATGAATAATGATGTGTGGGATATTGTTCCAAGACTGAAAGGGAAGCCTGTAGTGACTTCCAAGTGGATCTATAAGATAAAACATGCATCTAATGGAATTTTTGAGAAGCACAAAGCGAGGTTTGTGGATACAGGATTCTCTTAGGTAGAGGGAATATATTATGAGCATACATTTGCTCATGTTTCCTGATACACTTCCATCTGTATGATCATTTCCCTGGTTGCATCCATGGGTTGGAGACTACATCAGATGAATGTAAAGAAAAAATTTCTCAATGGTGATATTGAGGAAGAAGTTTATATCGAGAAGCAGATGGATTTGTGAAACATGAGAAGGAGTCTCATGTATTTAGGTTGAAGAAAACCCTATATGGACTAAAGCAGGAACCTCATGCATGGTATGAGAATATTGATGGATACTTGATGAGTTTGGGCTTCAGCAAGAGTGTTTATAATCCTAAGCTATACTACTACATCGTTGGTGATGAGTGTTTGATGCTAGTCCTATATGTTGATGACTTATTCCTCACTGGTTCAAAAAGTCTTATTGTTGAATGCAAGCATGCATTGACTTTTGAATTCGAGATGAAGGACCTTGGTATGATGCACTACTTCTTGGTACTAGAAGTATGGCAGAGGACTAATGAGATTTTCTTTAGTTAAGGAAAATATACAGTTGAGATTGTTATCCCCTAGCCTATGGATAGCTAAGTAGATTATGTCTCGAGGCCCACAGGTCCTAGACATGGAGTAGCGAGATCCATATTGACTTGAGCCTGGCCCTAGAGGGCCCATCCTTTTTCTTCAGCACATCCATCCTATGAATAGAATCAACATCCATCCCATCGGCCTGATCCTTCAACAACAGTGGGTCTTGCTCCATGAGGTAATGAGTTTGGGTATCATGGTATGTGTCACTTTGATTCTCAAAGAATTTTAATATGTGCATTTAATTCTCTTTTGCTTCATGATGTGTGCTTGGACTTTATGCCTTTTGATTTGTCCATACCTGGGAGGGGGTGACAAAATTCCCTAGCAAGTTGGTTCCATTAGGAGTGAGTTTCCATTGGGTGGGTTCATGAAAGGCCATCGTCCATTCCCACCTTACTTATCACTTTTCATCATCTCGAATGAGATTTTCCTTGGTTAAGGAAAATATACAATTGATTTGCGATCCCCTTAGCCTATGGATAACTAAGGAGATTATGTCCGAGGCCCACAGTCCTAGACATGGAGTAGTAGATCCATATTGATTCTCGGTTGAGCCCGGCCCCCAGAGGGTTCTATCCTTTTTCTTCAGCACATCCATCCTATGAATAGAATCAACATCCATCCCATCGGCCTGATCCTTCAACAACAGTGGGTCTTGGCTCCATGAGGTAATGAGTTTGGGTATCATGGTATGTGTCACTTTGATCTCCCTTGAATTTTAATATGCATTTAATTCTTTGCTTCATGATGCGGGCTTGGACTTTATGCCTCGATCATCCATACCCTGGAGGGGGTGACAAAATTCCCAGCAGTTGGTTATCCATTAGGAGGAGTTTCCATCATGGGTTCCAGCGAAAGGCCATCCATTCCCAATCTTTACCTATCACTTTTCATCATATTCCCTATCAATTGGATAGTAAATATTTCTTCTTGAATTAATTGGAAAACAACCACCACTTTATTTGCAACAATCTATTCTTAAATTTTTCCCATGATAAATAATGTTTTCCATTAATCTAGAGAATTTGAAAATCTTTGTTTCCTTTAAATTTACCTTTCTTGTGTAGAGCTCATATTGAATAAGTATGGGGGCAATTTATTTTGAACAACCTCTGTTTTTTCCACTTATGAAGAAAGAATAGGAAATCCCAATTTCCTTAACCCAAAGGCATGAAATTATTCACTCAAGTTGTTAGTGCAAAGAAGGTTTATTTCACTTTTCTTATGAGAAAAATCATGGGAATCCATCAATGTTATCTATTCCTTGGATCTGGTGGAACTACCTACTAGTATACTTTGACTTCTGCTACAATGAAGTATTGTCCCTGCATGATGAAATAATTGAGGATTGGTCATCAAGCGGACTCTTATTAAGAAATTATTGTTTTCCATATACAATATCTAAGGGAAAAGGTGGAAAATACCCAAATAAAATTTCAAAAGGAAACTTATTGGTAGAAATGTGGGTTACTATGTTACAAGAGTGTTGAATACAACCAAATTTTCATTCCATATCCTTGGATGCTTTTGATTATAAACCATCAAAATTTGAAACAATGTCATGTTAACTAATTTATTTTCCCATTTGTTTGTGGATGGAAAAGATGTATATCTCTTGAACTTAGTGTCCATATTATCCAAAAGTGTAGTCCAAACTACACTAAGAAATATGGTATCCCTACATAAGATGATGTTTTATCCCAAAACGTAAAAAATTTCAAAGAACATGTTCACTAGATATTATCCCTTGATGAGATTTTAAAAATCCATGTGAGTGCACATCTTGATAAACCTAAGAACTACCACAAATATATAGTCATGTCCCTTCCTTTTTCGCAGTAGAAAATCACCATGAAAATCCTAGCTATTCTTTCCCATAATCTAGTAGGTATAGCTAAGAGGTGGTATAAAATATGCTTTCTATTACTGGGTTTGTCGGTACAACAAAGTATATCTCCTCTAATAAAACCCATCCACACCCTATTACATTATGGCCCATACACATACTCTATAGTTGGAACTCTCTCTCTCAACAATTCAAAATTTCTACAACTTCGAGGTGAGTCTTCCCTGATAAGATGCAATATCTCAAATTGCACCCATAACCTTTTGAAGAATAGGTTCACTACATATTATCCCATGACAAAATTTTGATAAGGCATGAGAATTCACATCTTCTAAACCTATCAAATATCACAAATATATAGTCATGTCCCTTATTTTTTCTTAGCAAATCACCCATGCAATCCATGAAGATTCTTTCCCATAGTCTAGTAGGTATAGATAAGGGATTGTATAAACCTTTCTTTCTATTACTAGACTTGTTTGTACAACAAAGTATGCATCCTATAATAAACATAGCCACATATTATAGCATTATACCCATATTAATATACCTTCTACTACCTCTATCAGTTGGAAACTGTCTTCCCAACACCAAAATGCTATACAACTTCATAGGTGTGAGCCTCCATGATAAGATGCAATATCTCATTTTTAGGAACATAGAGATTGTCTATGCTATAGAGAAACACATTGCAGAGATGATAATCAACCTTATTATCACCTTCTTCTAAACAAACTTAACTTGTAGCTTCTGAAACACCTCTTCAAAGTCCTCATCTTTTGTGTATACATTGTTCTATGTATTATGGGTGAAAAGATCCATGTGAATAAGAGTTCCTAAAGATATGATTTTTTATGTGGGTGTCCTTGAAAGAATATTTTCCAAATTATTAGTGTTTCCCTTTTTATATTTGATGATAATATGAAATTGATATAAAAACTCCATCCACTTGTAGTATCTAGTTTGTTGAACCTTGCTCTAGGATTGCAACTAATGCAATGGTTGGTGATTGGTGTGGATGATGATATCCTTTCCCATTAGATACAGCTTCCATTTCTTAACAACTTCAACTAGAGTATATAGTTCCTTATCATATGTATGATAGTTTAGGATTCAACCAAGGAACATTTTAAAATTATAACTTATTGACCTACCTCCCTGCATCAAGACTACTCCCACAACATGTCCACTTGGATCCATATCCACTTCAAAATACTTATACAAATTGGGAAATGAAATAATTGGTGCTTGAATTTTTTTTTGTTTAAGCTCTTCAAAACCTTTATGTTGATTCTTTCCCCACTGGAAATTCTTGTTGCTAGTTGTTATCGCATGGAGTGGTACAACCATAGCTATAAAGGATGCTATAAAATTTTGTAGATACTTTACACCCCCAAAAATTTCCTAAATTAAATGTAATTAGTAGAAGTTTGATACTTTATGATAGCCTCCATCTTCACAAGATCAATATTGAGTTCCCCTCCATGAATCACATACCCCAAATACACCAATGATTGTTGAACAAGTTCATATTTCTTAAGGTTTGTCATAAGTTGATGATTTTCTAGGGTCTCTAACACCTACATGAGATGTGAGATATGTTCTTCCAAGGTAGATCTATAATCCAATATATCATCTAAGTACACTATTACAAATTAATTGAGAAATGTTCGCAATACAACATTCATCAAACACATAAACATAGTTGGTTGATTACATAAACCAAAAGGAATTATCAACCATTCATATAGGCCTTGCCTCATATTGAAGGTAGTATAATGGTTGTCTTATTATTTAAATTTTTCCTAGTGGCATCCTAATTTCATATCCAACTTAGTGAAGTACCTGGCATGCTACAACTGATCTAGAAAACCATCGATCCTGGCTAGAGGGTTTCAATATTGAGGGTGATCTATTCATGGTTATCCAGTTGATACACATTCTCCAAGTCTCATCATTCTTGGGTACTATGAAGACATGTGACCCACAAAGTGAGGTTCTTAGTCAAATTATTCCCTGCTTCAATAGTTGTTGTATCTATTTCTTCACTCTATCTACTTCTAAGATGGATTGTCTATACAACCCAATGTTTCGAAATGGAGAATTGGGTAAAGATTGTATCTTGTGCTCCACTTCCCTATTAGGTGGAAACCATTTAGGATCCTAGAGAACTTCTTTATATGAATGAAAAATATCCTCCATTTAATGTTTTTTTTTCTTTATTACATCCCTCTAGAGATGCCTTTACTGTACTAATTTATCTCCTAGTCGATTCTCTCTTAAGAAGAGTAATATAAACTTCCTACTAGAACTGATCAATTTCTTGGCCTAGTTATCACTTACCAAAGAGATCTTGGATTTAC
Organism: Picea sitchensis; assembly: GCA_010110895.2. Lineage (NCBI taxonomy): Eukaryota > Viridiplantae > Streptophyta > Pinopsida > Pinales > Pinaceae > Picea > Picea sitchensis. The sequence continues at coordinate 8,235 of SNQJ01S0272568.1, forward strand.
CTTTGTGTGCATTGATGATGAAGGACTTCCCATCCTTGATTAGGAGATACTAGTTTTCTCTCCTCATGAATATTGCATCCCTCACGTACATGTAGGGGCTTCCAAACACTACACCACACACATCAAGTGGTACTACATCTACCTCCAATTCATTAATATAATTTTCACTTATAATTTCTTTTATCTTACACTACTTAGTTACCCTGAGCTCTACAGCCTTGCTTGCATGTACTAATGGATATGGGTGAGGATGGTTATAAACCTCCAATCCAAGATTTCTAACTATAGATTCAATTATGAGGTTGGTATATGAACCATGATCAAATAGAGCATCCACATGTTTCTTCTTGACCAATATATTAAGATGGAAGAGTTTATTCATCTTCTTCTCTTTTTTGGGATGGAGTCTAATTAGATTCACCTCATTATGCATTGTAGTGAATACAATATTTTCACTACAACTAAGCTACTCTCTACCTAGTTGTATGAATCTACGGATAGCATGTTCTTCTTGGCATCCTTCTTGTAGTTCTCTGGATTAAAATCTAGATGTAGTTTCCAACACTTATCTTCAGTGTGACCATCAATATTACAATGCTTATAACGGTTGTTTGGATCCTTGCATTGATGTGTAGTGGTTATTGTCTTATTGTCCTTTCCTTTCAACTTCCTCTTTTCCTCCTTGGAATCATCTTATTGGTATTTCTACGTAAAATCACTTGGTTGTCTTTTATTCTTGTAAATTGAAAATAATACATTTTTTATGTTGCAATATACTTTTTGAAAATCAATGGTAAATACAACTTCATATCCTGAAGATTATAGATGAGAGATTTTTTTATCAATTTTCAAAAATGAGGGAATATAGAAGTGGTAAGTAATAGGAATTGAACTAGGGATATTCCAAAAGGAAAGTGGTGATAGAGGTCCAATATCTTGGCTAGATATAATACATCTTTGGTATTATGGATTATGTCAATGTGTGTGCGAGTGAGATGAAAATACATAACTCACATATGCTAACTACTACACCAAAAATGTTTATTCTAATCCTATGATATAGTTACTTAACTATATTAGTGTCTAGTTAACTATTACTCTTTCAAACCTATCATCTCCAATTCAACAAAATTATATGTAAGTATGAAATCCTTACCTTGGAATACACATGGCCACTAATAGAAGCCATATCATACATAAAAGTTTATCCACATTTATAATAAATTTGTCTAATCTATCCTTAGTCCCACTTTCTTAGATAATAAATTCTACCACTTTCCATGATTGATAATTGCCTATTGGAGCTCATACCTGCACATATAAGTAATGATCGATATGTTGCACAAAGGGTGAATCCCTTTTATCTTCTTGAATCTGAATCTGTTTAGTTTACCAATGTCATTGTAATCTCGCGAGGGGAGGGCCAGCAAGCAAGCATATTAAGTATTTTTTGGAGGGCCAACAAGCAAGCAGATTAAGTATTTGTAGATTACCAATGTCATTGTAATGCCGCGAGGGGAGGGCCAAGGTTCGAATTTAAACTTATTCAACTTTCAAATTTTGTGGATCCACTCCTTTAACGTTAGCTTTTTTAATGGATCCGCTCCTTTAACGTTAGCTTTTTTTGTGGATATGCTCCTTTAACAGTCTAGGAGGGACAGAATCTATATATATGTTTGAAATTGCATGAAATTATGTGTTCACATACTCCTCCGTCATTTGCAGAGTCTCTCTGTATTTGCTTGCCTTCGAAGCATTTCCTAAATATGGTCCAGTCCTTTCTCCATGAGCATGATCTTTTTTCTGTTCAAACAGGTTGTTCATGTAGAATAGCCTCATTATAATCTCCTTCCCGTTCATTGCTCATGAAGAATAAAGATGTGGTGGGATGTTACGAACAAACAACTGTAATGGTGCCAAAATCCGTCAATCACATGCAGATGGTTCCAGAATCCGTCAACTGTAATGGTGTGATAATCCGTCAACAATAAACATGTATGTCTCTATTTTATTCACCTTTTCTTTCTTTTGTTCATCATTAGAAGGGTTTTCTGGTCTTTCTTTATTATTATCAGAGTCCAATCCAGTCCTTCCTCATTGAGTCTCAATCACCCACGATTTTACCCATGGGTTTTCTTTCCTTTACCTCCTTCCTCAATAAGTTTCAGTCACGGTTATTCGCTTCTTTTGGTTATTCACCCAAAACCAAGGATTCGTATTTGGCATTTTCTCACACTGGATCCCTTTGAAGTTTCTAGGTTCATCCCATGTCCCATGTTTCTAGGTTTGAGCTCGTGATTTTGATATCTTACAGCATCGTAGCTATAAAGCGTCTGCAAATTCATGCCCTATTCTTTGACCGCTTGTGATTATTCTCTGACCAGTTTCGTCGTGAAGCTTAACTCTCATTTCTTCCTCCACATTGCCTGCATAATGAATGTATTTTGCCAATGAATATGATTGATGGAGCGCAATCTGTATCCCTTTGAATTTTCTCCTTCGACAGCAAGCTTCAAACCCATCGTCTCGCGTGACTAAGTTGTCCCATGAACATAAGCATATTATCTGCATTAAGTTCGAACCCTAACCATAAGCATATTATCTTCATTAAGGTCGAACTTGAACCCGAACCCTAACCCTAGAAAAAACAATGGTCACCAGAGATGTTCTTATTAACCACTAATGTTACCTTCATTTCCTCTGACGACAAGCAGAGAAGTTACCCTTATTTATCTCCGCTAATCCAATGGGGCTACCCGGATGCCTCTAATCCGCCTCTAATACACTGCTGCCTCTAATCTGATGTTGCAGGGATGGAATTCCTCACACATAAGTGTGTCAGGAGTTATGTGAATCCCAATGTATTCAATATCCATGAAGAATATAGAGAATACATGGCCAGAAAAATTCAGGGATGAAGTACAAAGTCTAAGAATCAGCATTTTGAATATACAATTTTATTCGATTTTAATTTTGTATATTTGAGGTTTTAGTTTTATGTATGTGTGTTTTTATATTGTTTTTTAGTGGTAGCATAAAGTTGTGTATTTTTTAAAATCAATTTAGTAAGATTAAAATAAAAAAATCAATATTTTTATTTTTTTACAATTATTTAAGGTAATATTTCAAAATTGATATTCTATAAAAAATAGTAAAGAAATTTAATATTTAGTTTTTTTAGTTCACTTATATATTTTAAAATTAGTAAAGAAAATTAATATTTAATTTTTTGAGTTTACTTATATATTTTAAAATAAGTTTAATTTTGAAAATTTTAAAATAATGTATAATAGATTTTCTCTTTTACATATATAATTTTTTATTAAAATTTTTATAACTAATTAACCTAGAATTACAGTTTAATTTTGAAAATTTTAAAA
>SNQJ01S0272569.1:0-10109 GCA_010110895.2 Picea sitchensis
GCCCCCTCCACCTTCCAGAGCCTCATGAACCATGTCTTCCACCCTTTTCTCCGTCATTTTGTCTTAGTTTTCTTTGATGATATCCTCATCTATAGAAAAACCTGGACAGACCATTTTATTCCTAAAATAGTCTAAATGTGCTTTTGGTGCCTCAGAAGTAGAATACTTGGGTCATTTGGTGGGAAAGGATGGCGTCAGGGTGGACCCAAAAAAAATTGAAGCTATGCAAGACTGGCCACACCCAAAGAGTCTCAAAATCTTGCATGGATTTTTGGGCCTAACAGGGTATTATCGCAAGTTTTTTAAGAACTACGGAAAGAATGCAGCACCTCTCATGACCCTCCTCAAAAAGAACTCTTTCACTTGGACTCCAGCAGCTACTCAATCTTTTCAAACCTTGAAGATGACCATGTGCACCACTCCAGTTCTGGCCCTTCCCGATTTCACAAAGACCTTTGTGTTGGAATGTGATGCCTCGGGGAAAGGAATCAATGCTGTCCTTATGTAAGAGAGTCAACCTTTGGCCTTCACCAGCAAGCAACTGTCTGAAAGGAATCTGGGAAAACCCATTTATGAAAAGTAAATGTTGACAATTCTCCATGTCGTTGAGCTGTGGCATCCTTATCTCTTGGGGCAATTCTTCCAAATTAAGATCAACCATCAAAGCCTCAAGTACTTTCTGGAACAATGCATTTCCTCCCAGGAGCAACAAAAATGGGTGACTAAGCTCTTTGGATATGATTATGAGATCATTTACAATAAGGGAAAAGACAATGTCATGGTGGATGCACTATCCCAGAAATACGAAGATGAAGGATCCCTTTTTTCTCTTTCCCTCATTGTACTCAATTGGCTCCAAGCTGTGTGCCAGGAAGGGCTTCAAGATCCCAAAAATTCACATTTGATCCAGCAATTGCATAACAAGGCTCCGGTTCCCCCAGGGTACTCCTGGCTCCAAGATGAGCTTTGATATAAAGGCCACTTGTATTTAAGCAAACAATACAAGCTCAAATCCATGGTACTTTTTGAGCTTCATGCTACACCCACAACGGGGCACTCAGGGTTCACCAAAACATATGATAGGGTCAAATGTTCTTTTTTCTGGGATGGTATGAAACAGAACATCCATAACTTTGTCGTTGAATGTGAGGTGTGTCAACGCAACAAGGGAGAAATAGTCAAATCTCCGGGCACCCTCCAATCGCTTCCGATTCCCCCTGTTATTTGGAAGGATATCTCTTTGGACTTTATTATAGGCTTACCCAAATCAAGGAATAAATCTGTCATAATGGTGGTGGTGGATCACCTTTCCAAGTATGCTCATTTTTGTGTTCTTCACCACCCATTTACTGCATCCACGGTGGCTCAAATTTTCATGGACCAGGTCTTCAAGCTTCATGGCATGCCACACTTTATTGTTTCAGATCGTGTGATGTAGGCGCATCCACATTCATCAAGCGAGCCAGCGCGTGGAGCAAAGAGAAGACAGCTGGACAACGCCAGCCTTCAAATTTTGAAACATTGTAATATGGTTGTGCCAAACATTAATGCATTGATGTGATGAAGCACACTTGTATATTGTAACGGACCTTGAGCAGATAAGCTCTCGTCCTTAGGTAGCTGAGGCATTTATTAGATTTAATGCAAGTAGATAAGTTAATTAAGTCTAGAATAGACAGTTTTGCTTTTCGAGAGGGAAAACGGAGTATAGACACCCTCCCTTGTATTATTGTATCACTAGCACCTAGACCATTTAGATTATCATCCTGGAGCAAGAGAAGAGCAAAGCAAAGAATTGGTGAAGAATCCCCATGTACAGATATTGAATTAATAGGAAAGCTTTGATTCAATTCCATGGCCGTGATTATTCTCTATGTGTTGGTGATATTATGTTGTTGCATACTGGCATTTGTTTATGCTTTCATTATATATGATGCATATGTAATTTCATGGCAGATTAGAAATCTGGGAGAGAGAAGGGAATGAGTTCAAATTGTTTCTCTGTCTGAGCCAGGAGATTCCTGCATAGAGTGCAGTAGAATTCCTCCACATAGAGTGCGTTGAGGTGGTTGGACAGTTAAACTCTCATTCTCATTTGCCCAGAAGTTGTGTTGAATCATTCGAGCTATGCAAGTGAAGTGCAGGTCGAATTGAAGTCTCAGAGGCAAGTCTGGGAGGAGGGGAACAGGAAATCTATGGTTAGATGGCATGGATGTGTTTATTCTCTATGTGTTGTTGGCATTATGCCTTTGCATATTTTCTTCTTGTTACGTATTTCTTTCATATGCTGCATATGTGATTTTATGGAAGAACTGAAACCAGAGTGATTCTGAGTGGGAAGTTGGTGAAGGCTCAGGATGGAGAGTTCCTTACAAGTAGTGTGGAACAGACCCAGGAGAAGCCCCGAACGGGAGAATCTTCAGAGCGGGAGGACTCTTCAGAAATCAGAGAATTGACTACTTGAACTTCTGGGAGAGAGTTAACTTTCAAGCGCAAGTAGAAATCCAATTACCATCGCATATTGGCATATCAGAGTTGGCAAGTGCAAGATTTGCATGCACATCGATATCGCGAGTAGCGATTCTCAGATTTCATGGGGGCAGTCGATTCTCCGGAAGGACAGGTGATACGGGATCTCGGGGCATCGGGTCTCAGGAGTTGAAGGGTTGAGGGATTGGTCTCGCGAGCGGTGAGGAAGCGAGAAGATGAGATAGTGAGTTCATCGGCATCTCGGTGTTTCGGATCTCGGGAAGTGGGACCCCGGAAGTATCGGGACGCGAGTCACAATAGCGCGAGGTTCCGATACGTCAAAGGAAGGTCAACGTTGACCGGAACATCGGGTCTCGAGGATTCGAGGGTCTAACATTCAACTGTGGAACTCGCGAAGTTGCGAGGGCCGATCCTCCGATTACCAAGGAAGGGAGGATCGCGCAGGTGAAGAGTCGCTATGGGTATGAAGTATTTTTCCACAAGGGGAACAAAAGAACCTTTGTGTTATTTGGGCCGAGAGAAGAGAAGGTCCTGGTGAGAGCGGGTCAGACCGTGAGGGTGGTGACTTCTGCAGCAAGTGGTATCAGAGCAGGAGTTGGATTTCTCTTTGTTCGGTTAACAAAGAGGAACAGGAGACCTCATGCCGCCAAGGAGAGAAAGACAGTCACCTGATTGTGAAGACAGGGACGCACGAAGAAGGGGTAGACCAGCAGGTAATGCTGAGATGGAGTGGCAGGTGTGAGATCTCAGAGCTAGACTCGAGGAGATGGAGACTGCATAGAGATGTGGAGCTACTGCAGTGGAGTTCAGCGATTCATAGGTGGAAGAAGAGGCAGGACATGATTCCAAAGAGGTCACAGTAGAAGACGCATCAACCGAGAGGTTGATCAGAGCCATTTCAAGGATGAGCTCTAAGATAAAGATGGATATTCCCGTCTATGAGGGAAGTCTAAATGCAGAAGAGTTGCTGGATTGGATTCGATCACTCGACACCTACTTCGATTATGAGGATATCAAGGAGGATAAGAAGGTGAGACATGCTGTCACTAAATTGAAAGGACATGCAGTCTTATGGTGGGACGAGCTGCAGGCAGATAGGCACTGCAAAGGCAAACAGAAGATCAGGAGCTGGGACAGGATGATCGCTAAGATGAAAGCGAAGTTCATCCCGAGGGATTACCAGATCACTCTGTTCAGGCGCATACAAAACTTGAGACAGAATTTGATGATGGTGAAAGAGTACACCGAGGAATTCTACAGGCTCAACATTCGAGCTGGTCATTGGGAGAGTGATGAAAAAAAGGTGGCAAGATACCTGAATGGGTTAAGGTATGACATTCAGGATGAGTTGAGCATGATTACCATCTGAACAGTTGAGGATGCGTACCAGGTGGATTTAAAAGCTGAGGAGAATCTGAACTGCAAGCAGGGACAGCGAGGCCGAGGCAGGAGTCATCCCAGAGGCAAGACAGTTCCCTAGGAAAGAACTCAGAAGCCCAAGGAGGAATGGCAGAGACCTCAGGGTAGAATTGAGAAAAGTGGTACCTCACAGCAGAGGCAGCCACAAATTGAACAAAGGCAACAATATGCTGAGCTGAGAAGGCAACATACAGAGCAGGGTGGCGGATATGCTGATGCCAACGTAATTCCTCGTACCCAAGGTAGAGGAAGAGGAAGAGGAAGAGGAGGAATTATCACATGTTTTACATGTGGAAAGGACAGACACAAAGCCGTTGACTGTCCAGACAGGAATTCGGAAAGAAGCGAAGCTCACATCACTGAGGCGCAGCAGAGGCATGATGTTGAGAGTGAGGACAGTGGAAGTGGAAAGTTGCTGACAGTACACAAGGCCCTTTTGAAACCTGAGAAAGAGGTGGAGGACACAGCTCAAAGATGCAGACTGTTCCGAACCACATGCAAGACCAAGGGCTGGAAATGCAAGGTCATAGTGGACAGCGGAAGCACCGATAATCTCGTTTCATCCGAGATGGTGGGGAAGCTGGAGCTGACAACAACTAAGCACCCGAGTCCATATAAGGTCTCGTGGCTACAAAAAGAACACCGGGTAAGTGTCACTAAACAATGCTTGGTTGAATTTAAAATGGGTGAATATAGAGATAAAATTCTGTGTGATGTTATACCCATGGATGTCTGTCAAGTATTATTGGGAAGACCATGGCAGTTTGACAGAAATGTGGTTCATGACGGGAGAATGAACACATATACTTTGGAGAAGGATGGAAGAACACATACATTGCTTCCGGGGAAAGATAAGAAGGTGGAGTCGGAAGTAACCAGCACGATACTTCTCATGAGTGGGAAAGAGCTTCTCACAAAGCTAGAGAAGAATGAAGATCCACAATTCTTTGTTGTCAGGAAGCCGAGAATTGTCCTGACAAGCACAAGAGTGGATGACTTACCAGAAGAAATTAAGCAACTGTTGGGAGAGTTTGCTGATATCATCGTGGATGAACTACCGCGTTCATTTCCACCGATGAGGAGTGTGAGTCATCATATCGATCTCATACTCGGAGAAAGTTTACCAAACAAGGAAGCGTACAGGTTGACACCTCAGGAGAACGAGGAGGTCAAAAGGCAGGTACAGGATCTGCAGGACAAAGGACTGGTCAGAGAAAGTCTGAGTCTGTGTGTTGTTCCAACAGTACTGAGTCCAAAGAAGGATGGAGGCTGGAGGATGTGTACAGACTCGAGGGCGATTAATAAAATCACCATCAAGTACAGATTTCCACTGTCGAGAATGGACGACTTGATGGATTGCCTGAATGGGGAAAATTATTTTTCAAAGATAGATCTCAAGAGCGGATATCATCAGATCCGGATGAGAGAGGGAGATGAGTGGAAAACAACATTCAAAACAAACGAGGGTTTGTACGAATGGCTGGTCATGCTGTTTGGCTTGACAAATGCGCCAAGCACATTTATGCGGCTGATGAATGAAGTCCTGCGGGAATTCATTGGTAAATTTGTGGTTGTTTATCTAGATGATATTTTAATTTTCAGCAAGACCAAGGCCGAGCATTTGAGGCATTTGGCCATGGTGATGAGGAGGCTACAGCAGGAGAAGTTGTTGATCAATTTGAAAAAATGCTCGTTCATGCAGACAAAACTCATTTATTTGGGCTTTGTAATTTCGGCGAATAAATTAAAGATGGATCCTGAGAAGGTTGAAGTAATAAGGAATTGGCCATCGCCGAGAAATGTTTTTGAGGTAAGAAGTTTTCACGGTTTAGCTAGTTTCTACAGAAAGTTCATTCGAAACTTTAGTGGAATTAGCACCGCAATGATGGACACTGTGAAGAAGCAGCACAAAGTTTTCCATTGGACAACCGAGGCTGAAAGAAGCTTCAATCTGTTGAAGCGGAAGATAACTGAGCAGCCAATTTTGGTGTTGCCAGATTTTCAGAAAACCTTCCAGGTGAAGTGTGATGCCAGTGGATATGCTGTTGGAGGGGTCTTGAGTCAGGATGATAGACCTGTAGCATATTACAGCGAGAAGCTGGATGATGCGAAGCTGAAATACTCCACGTACGACAAAGAATTCTATGCCATCATACAGGCATTGAAGAGGTGGAGGCATTATCTCATACCCAAGGAGTTTGTGTTGTACAGTGACAATCACACATTGCAGTTTGTAAGTCAGCAGGAGAAGCTGAATCAAAAGCATGCGAAGTGGGTAGAGTACATGCAGAATTTCACATTTGTGATTAAGCACATTTCAGGGACCGCTAACAAGGTAGTTGACGCCTTGAGTCGAAAATGCTTGATGCTACAGGAGTTCAGGGTCAAAACGTTGGGTTTTGAAAACCTGAAAGACATGTATGCAGGTGATGCCGATTTCCGGGAATCCTATGAAGCAGCCGAGAACCCAGTTATTAGGGATAGGAGTCCGTGGATTGACTACCTGATCCAGGATGGATTGTTGTTTCAGGGCAATCAATTGTGCATCCCAGATTGCTCTATGAGAGAGAATTTGGTGAAAGAAAAGCACAATGGAGGCTTAGCAGGTCATTTTGGACATGAAAAAACATTCACCAAGCTGAGCGAATCTTATTATTGGCCTGGCATGTGCACTGAGGTAAAGCGATTTGTTGACAGGTGCCGAATATGTCAACATGCGAAAGGCCGAAAACAAAACACAGGGTTCTATCAGCCGTTGCCTATACCAGAGAGACCATGGGAGGCAATTAGTATGGATTTTGTTTTGGGGTTGCCGAGAACACAACGAGGAGTGGATTCCATTTTTTTTGTGGTGGATAGGTTCTTGAAGATGGCACATTTCATCCCGTGTCATAAGACCAGCGATGCGAGCCACATCGCAAGCTTATTTTTTAAAGAGATTGTGCGACTGCATGGATTGCCCAGGAGCATAGTCTCGGATCGAGATACGAAGTTCATAGGTCACTTTTGGAGTATGCTATGGAGAAAGCTAGGAACTAACTTGGCATTCAGTTCTGCTTACCATCCGCAGACAGATGGGCAAACCGAAGTAGTCAACAGAAGCTTAGGAGATTTGTTGAGAAGTCTGGTGACAGAGCATCACACCAGTTGGGATCAGATCCTACCACAGGCCGAATTCGCATACAACGATTCGGTGAATTGGAGCACAGGTAAGAGCCCATTTCAAATTTTGTATGGAACACAACCGAGAGGAGTGTCTGAGCTCAGGGAGCCAGAACAGACTGAAACCAGCAGCGCAAGAGCTGAGGAATTCCCTGGGGCAATGCAAGAACTTCACACGCAGGTGAAACAGCGACTACAGAAGGCGAATCAGGAATATAAGTGTAGAGCCGATCAGAGAAAGAGGCAACTTTAGTTTGAAGTTGGAGACATGGTTCTGGCGCACTTGAGAAAAGAAAGGTTCCCGAGGGGAACATACAACAAGCTCAAGATGAAGAAGATCGGGCCATGCAAAGTCCTGAAAAGATTTGGAGAAAACGCGTATGAGCTTGAGTTGTCGGAGGGCATCGGGATATCTCCGATTTTCAATATTTCGGATTTATACCCATACAGGGCTGATGAAATAGGCACTGGAACTGAGGAACCAGTGATCCAGTGGAAAAAACAATTACCAGTTGCACAGAAACCTCAGATAGAGTGTGTACTAGATAAGAGAGCAGGCAGGAAGACCAGGAGGAAGCAATATTTTGAGTACCTGGTGAAATGGAAGAACCACCCAATGGAAGATGTCAGCTGGGAGACAGAGGCAGAAATACACAAGAATGGGCATACTGTACAGGAGCTAATGGACAGGAGCCCATGAAATCTTTTTGAGCCGAGGAGTATGATGCAGGCGCATCCACATTCATCAAGTGAGCCAGCGCGTGGAGCAAAGAGAAGACAGTTGGACAGCGCCAGCCTTCAAATTTTGAAACATTGTAATATGGCTGCGCCAAACATTAATGTGTTGATGTGATGAAGTGCACTTGTATATTGTAACGGACCTTGAGCAGATAAGCTCTCGTCCTTAGGTAGCTGAGGCATTTATTAGATTTAATGCAAGTAGATAAGTTAATTAAGTCTAGAATAGACAGTTTTGCTTTTCGAGAGGGAAAATGGAGTATAGACACCCTCCCTTGTATTATTGTATCACTAGCACCCAGACCATTTAGATTATCATCCTGGAGCAAGAGAAGAGCAGAGCAGAGAATTGGTGAAGAATCCCCATGTATAGATATTGAATTAATAGGAAAGCTTTGATTCAATTCCATGGTCGTGATTATTCTTTGTTTGTTGGTGATATTATGTTGTTGCATACTGGCGTCTGTTTATGCTTTCATTATATATGCTGCATATGTAATTTCATGGTAGATTAGAAATATGGGAGAGAGAAGGGAATGAGTTCAAATTGTTTCTCTGTCTGAGCCAGGAGATTCCTGCATAGATTGTAGTAGAATTCCTCTGCATAGAGTGCGTTGAGGTGGTTGGACAGTTAAACTCTCATTCTCATTTGCCCAGAAGTTGTGTTGAATCATTCGAGCTGTGCAGGTGAAGTGCAGGTCAAATTGAAGTCTCTAAGGCAAGCCTGGGAGGAGGGGAACAGGAAAGCTGTGGTTAGATGGCATGGATGCGTTTATTCTCTGTGTGTTGTTGGCATTATGCCTTTGCATATTTTCTTCTTGTTACGTATTTCTTTCATATGCTGCGTATGTGATTTTATGGAAGAACTGAAACCAGAGTGATTCTGAGTGGGAAGTTGGCAAAGGCTCAGGACGGAGAGTTCCTTACAAGTAGTTTGGAACAGACCCAGGAGAAGCCCCGAACGGGAGAAGCTTCAGAGCGGGAGGACTCTTCAGAAATCAGAGAATCGACTACTTGAACTTCTGGGAGAGAGTTAACTTTCAAGCGCAAGTAGAAATCCAATTGCCATCGCATATTGGCATATCGGAGTTGGCAAGTGCAAGAGTTACATGCACGTCGATATCACGAGTAGCGATTCTCAGATTTCATGGGGGAAGTTGATTCTCCGGAAGGACAGGTGATACGGGATCTCGGGGCATCGGGTCTCAGGAGTTGAAGGGTTGAGGGATTGGTCTCACGAGCGGTGAGGAAGCGGGAAGACGAGATAGTGAGTTTGTCGGCATCTTGGTGTTTCGGATCTCTGGAAGTGGGACCCCGGAAGTATCGGGACGTGAGTCACGATAGTGTGAGGTTCTGATACGTCGAAGGAAGGTCAACGTTGACCGGAACATCGGGTCTCGGGGATTCGAGGGTCTAACATTCAACTGTGGAACTCGCGAAGTTGCGAGGGCCGATCCTCCGATAACCAAGAAAGGGAGGATCACGTGGGCGAAGAGTCACTGTGGGTACGAAGGATTTTTCCGCGAGGGGAACAAAAGAACCTTTGCATTATTCAGGCCGAGAGAAGAGAAGGTCCTGGTGAGAGCGGGTCGGACCGTGAGGGTGGTGACTTCTACAGCATCGTGACCCAACTTTCACAAGCAATTTTTGGCAATAACTGTTTAATCTACAAGGAACAGAATTGCATCTCAGCTCATCTTATCATCCCCAGATGGATGGTCAAACGAAAGTTGTCAACAAGTGTTTGGAAACATATCTGACGTGCTTTGCCTCTGAAAAACAACACTAGTGGGCTCAATGGTTACCCCTATCTGAATGGTGGTACAACACTACATACCATACAACCACTTGCATGACTCCTTTTGAAGCGGTATATGGATAGAAGCCACCTTCAGTTCTCTCATACTTACCGAGTACCTCGAAGGTCCAGGAAGTTGACCAAACACTTACAGATCGAAAGGATATTCTTCATACCCTTAAAGAGAACTTGGTCATGGCATAGAATCGCATGAAGAAGCAAGCAGATCAAGGTCACTTTGAACATCAATTTGCAGAAGGGGATCAGTTATTTTCGCAATTGCAACCATATAAGAAAACTTCCCTCAAGTCCGAGCATTGTCAGAAGATAGCGCCCAAATTTTGTGGTCCTTACAGAGTTCTCAAATGTGTGGGACAAGTCACATATTAGTTAGCTCTACCCAGTCAGTCGAAGCTACATCCTGTTTTTCATGTTTCATGCTTGAAGAAGGTAATTGGAACCAGGTGCCAAATTCAAACCAACCTTCCAGAGTTAGCTGAAG